>CAOKZL010001691.1:0-301470 GCA_948472985.1 Iguana delicatissima | reverse complement strand
AGGTGAAATGTCAGGAGAAAATACTAATAGAACATGGCCTCAAAACCCAGAAAACCCACAACAAACTATGGATGCCGGCTGTGAAAGCCTTCGACTTTACATTCTACAAGATAGTTTGGGTCTTCCCTGCCCCCCCGCAGGGTGATTCAAACCAGCACAATCTGAACAACAGTTGAACTATTTGACCAAATGCATCCTTCAGAAAGTTAAACTTTATTTTGTAGTAGCTGCATTTGTTTTGACATTTTAAACGTATTCAGTCGCTTACAAAGGACTGAAGTGTAGCCTAGTCCAATGACATGGTAAAATATGGTGCTGGTCCAACAAATATTTTGTGGTATGTTTTATAGGAACCTTGTCACACTACACAATGATAGCACTATGTGCCCTATGGAATCCTGGCATTTCTAGTTTGGTGAGGTGCTTAGAGCTCTTTGGCTGAAAATTATAAAGACCCCTCCTTAAAATGAAAATCCCAGAATTTCATACAGTGTTGCCATGGCAGTTAAAGTGGGGAATAGTGCTATAACTGTATAGTACGACTGGGCCTCAGACAAGCTGGTCCCTTCCCTGTTGTTCCATCAGCAAGAAAAATCTCTTTCTTCAGGCAGGCTTTTGGGCAATTTGCCACCTGCTTAGGACAGGGCTTATTACTAGCCGGGTACTGTGCTCTTTGGGCGGGGGGCATATTTTAAAATGTGTCTTTCAATATTTTTTAATAGAGCTTGTAATTTAATTCTCTCTCACTAATGATCTTGTTTTGTGTTTCAGTGGTACTCTGGTTTACTATTGGCGGGCTCACCTTTGGTATTTTATGAGTGATAATTAATTAAATAATTTAAAAATAATATTTTGAAGTGTTTTCCCGAGTAAGAATTATAAACATTTATTGAAGTGGAACTCCATGCAAATCTCTTTAGTAGTAAGCTCCAGTAAGTTCACTGGGCTCACTCCTAGAGGAATTAATATGTAGCCTTAAATTTAGATGGCTCTAGAAAAAAAACTGGAAGTGTAGGCTGTCACGTAGGAATAGATTTAAAAATGCAAACAGTCTTACCTATATCTAACTGATAATCACTCAAGGTATTGCAGTCATACATTTCCCTGCCCTCTGGAGTCCTGAGGCAATAAATACTGTTTGGGAAGCCACACTTCAAGGTTACCAGAGTTTTCAGGTGAGAAACCTTTGATGAAAGAAGATAAATCTTTCCCATTATGGGCACTTTTTCATGAGTGACAGCATTGTATACATAGAGAATGGGCTTGTCTTCTTCCTGGAAAGAAAACCGAACAATGACATAAGTATTCCATTTTTAATACAGGTAAATCTCAGCTAACCAAGTAGGCGTGTTCCTGGCTGTGACTTCGTTAACAGAAAATTTGGTGCCAGAGTCAGAAATCATATTGAAAGAATAGCAATAGGTTCCTACACCACAAAAAAGAACAGTTCAACACATTTCATTACATTTTTTAAATCCAAGGTAGCAATATGCACATATGAAAAAGAATAACAAAGTCAAATCAGCCTTGCATACATAACCAAACCTTAGAGACCCCTTGAAAGTTTTTTTCCAAAGTATACTCAGGGGTGACTTCTGCTTTCATTGGCCTCTGGTTATTTTTAATGATTTCCATCTTACTGGCCAAATTTATAGGTCTATTTTTTTTTAACATGCTGGAAACAGCTGGTGAAACATTTTGGGTCCTGTCTCCTAGAATTTGACTAAGAGATGCCTTTTCAGCTACCCCTTGCTTTCCTAGGGCAGAGTCAAAAAAGTTTGATTTTAGAACACACACATGTACATGTCGGCAGTGCTACTGTACAGATCTCAACCTTGGTACAAGGATTAGGCTGCCCATCTCCTTACTACTAGAAAGATCTCAGATTGGTTCTTGTTTAAGACATACAGTGATCCGCTACCTCACTTTCAAATGTCAGAAAAGTTTCAGTATTAAGTGACTTGCCAACAACCTATACCAATAGTGAATGAATGCTGTAAAATTGGAGTATATGACACTGCAGTCTGCTCGCTCTGAGCTCTAGGATGGATGTGATCTCTATATTAGGAAGTCATAGGAACTCATGTATAGCTAATGTAGTTCAGCATAGAGTGTTGATTCAAATAGACAACAGTGTTGTTACTCATTGGATGATAAATTTTCAGCCTCAGTTTCTATCTGTAAAATGGGAATAACAAACCAGGAGAACAATGCTTAACTGTGTGCCTCTGTGGCTGCACAGATGCTCATATGAGTACATTGTTTCCCCAGCACAGTTCTGTGCCCATTTACTTCACAGAAACTCAATCCTGCTCACATTACAGGAGTGGGCTGGGCAGAAGCCAGGAGTTTTGAATTCCATGTTCCATTACTTGTTTTTCTATTCTATGCACCAGTAATGCTGTGCCAGCAGCAACAACAATTCTATCTTTAAAAAAAAACCTCTCAAATTAAGAAAATAAACTAAGCCAGGTAGTAATATCTCTAGTCAAAGCCAAGCTTCAATGAGAAAGTCTCCCATTTTAGATACCACCTACAAAAGAAAGTTCAGCTTCTTAATGTATAAAAGATACTGTTTACTCTATGCAAGCATTCTGATTAGACAATGCAAACGGCTTCTCATTTAATCAAACACTAGAACTGAAACAGCACTTATGCTTGGTGCCACAATTCTTCCCATTTATAGTTTGAGAAATATCATGTTGACATAAGCTGGGAGACTAGAGGTAAGACATTTCTTTTCTATAACTTGCCAGCAATGCACAAAAAGACAAATAAAAGGGTCCAAGCTTGAACTCTAAATAGAAGTCAAAATGACTAAATTGAGGCTATCCTACCTTGAGATGACATGTTGTTTTTGTGGCTTACTGCTATCAGCTCTACTTCAACTCCTGGTGACCCTACGAATAAGAGAACAGCAAGTCACTCTGACATCAACAGCCCTGCTCAGGTCTTGCAGACTCAGGGCTGTGGCTTCCTTGACTGAGTCTATCCAACTGTAATGTGGTCTTCCTCTTTTCCTACTGCCTTCTACCTTGCCAAGCACTATTGTCTTTCCTAGTGAGTTATGATTTCTCCTAATGTGTCCAAAGTATGACAATTTCAGCTTAATCACCTTGGCTTCAAGAGAGAGTTCAGGCTTGATTTGGTCTAGGACCCATTCATTTGTCTTTTTAGCTGTCTACAGTATCCCTAGAATGCTTCTCCAGCACATTTTGAATGAGTTGATTTTTTTCCTATCAGCTTTCTTCACTGTCCAGCTTTCACAATCACATATAGAAATTGAAAATGTGATGGCATGGCCAAGCCTAGACTTCACGATCTTATCTAGTTTCTTCATGGCTGCCCTTCAAATTCCTAGTCTTCTTCTGATTTCCTGGCTGCAGTCTCTTTTCTGATGAATGACTGAGCCAAGACTGAAAATATTGAACTACAGTTGGCCTTCCACATTTGCAGGTTTGATTTTCATGGATTTGATTATTTCAGACTTTCTTTAATCCTTGCCCCTGCACCTCTCAGGCTCTCCTTTTCTGGGGGAACCTTCCCTCTTGGCTTTGACCAGGTAGCACAGCCCTTTAAAAACCCTCCTCTGGTCCTCCTCCTTCTCCCTCACCAGCTGCTGCCTTGCCAGCTAAGGATGGCTCACAGTTCAATTTCTCAGCACCACAAACCCTCTCCCAACTCCCTCCCAAACCCAAGGAAGAAGATGGGTGAGAGAGAGGAATTATAGGGCCACCATTCTGACCCAACCCCTTTCTCTCTCCTTTCCTTGACGCAGTTTGGATTCTGGGTGCCCAATCTCCCTACCATGCCTTGGCCTCCTTCCCCCAGAGATAGACATACTCACATATTTTGATATTAATGATTTTCCCACTTTTGTGAGAGTACTGTGCCCCTAACCCTAGTGAATGTGGAGACCCAATTATATTTAGATATCTTTATCATCTACTTTAAAGTTATGCATATCATGTGGTCAGTATTTTTGTTTTTCTTATGTTCAGTTGTAAACCTGCTTTTGCACTTTGTTCCTTGATGTTCTTCAGTAATCATTCTGCATCTTTGCTATTTTTTACTAGTAGTATGGTATCATCTGCATATCTTACATTGTTGACATTCCTTTCTCCAACATTCACACCTCCTTCCTCCGAGTCTAATTCTGCTTTACATATAGTATATTCAGTGTACAAGTTAAACAGATAGGGTGATAAAATTCCTGACCTACTTACCAATTGGAAGCCATTCCTTTTCTCCATATTTTGTCCTGATGGTAGTCTCTTGTCCTGAATACAGGCCGTCAGGACAATTAAATATTGTGGCACAACCATTTCTTTAAGAACAAGCCATAGTTTTTTATTACCTACACAGTCGAGGCTTTGCTATAATCTATAGATTATAGCAGAAGATTATTTCAGAAGAAAATCAACCTGTGCTTTATAAAGCACAGGTTGATTTTCTTCTGAAATCAACATCCAACATATGTCTGCAATATGATCTCTAGTGTCTCTTCCTTTCTTGAACCCAGTTTGGACATCTGGCATTTCTCTCTCCATATATGATTAAAGTCTTTGTTGCAGAATTTTGAGCACCACTTTGCTTGCATGGGAGATCAACTCAATGGCCTGTGGTTACTACAATCCCTGGTGTTCCCCTTCTTAGGGACTGGAATCTACATTGAGCATTTCCAATCTGTGGGTCGTTGTTTTGTTTTCCATATTTGTTGACAGTTTTTCGTTAGAATTGCAGTAGATTCTGTCCCTGCAGCTTGAAGCAGCTCTATTGGTATGCCATCTGTTCCTGATTATTTATTTCACCCAAGTGCCCTGAGTGTACCTTTCAGTTCACTATCTAAAATTGTAGGTCCATATTCAAATGGATTTTCCTTTAATGAATCTGTCATCCTTTCATCTGTTTTACGTCATTCTTCAGTGTTATACAATCAATTGGAAAAGTTGATAATGCTTGCTAAGATGAAGACCGTAGGAAAAAAAGCAGACCACATTACTGATGGATTGATTCAACAATGGAAGCCACAGCCCTGCATTTGTTAAACCTGAACAAGGTTGTTGATGATTGGGTCTTTTTGCGCAAGCGTTCATGTGTCTTCTTTTGACTTATAATAGCCATAGGAATTTCATAGGGTTTTCTTTGGCAAGGAATGCTCAAAGTTGGTTTGGTATTGCTTTCCCCCAGTACTGACCCTGCTTGCAGCTTCCAAGATTACATTGTATTGAGAGCCTTCAGGGCAAATTGACTTGATAAAGCACATAACAGCAGCAATTGCATAATGAAAATAAGATGTCAAAAATAAAATACTATATTGGTTATTATATTTTTGTAATTATGAAAGGACAAAACAAAACATTTTTATTCTCTTCTTCTAAGGATATAGAACAAGACTTACCCATTTTATTTTGAAGATATCTCTGTGAAGTAGTTTGGCAGTGTATGAAAGCTAAGGCCCTCTGGTCCAATATTGCCTCCTGCTACTAACAAAGTCTGTCCAGAAGTACGTTCTTGCATCATCTAGTACCAGATCCTTTTAACTGCAGATCTCAGGCATCAATACCTAGGACCTTTCTTAGGTAAGGCATGTGTTTTACCACCCAGCCATGTCTCCCCCCGCCAAATAACCTTTACATATGAAGAGACACTTGAAAAGGCTTCCTCTTTGCTCCATGTTCCAACACTCATTGTCAGCCCTCTATAACCTGGTGCCCTCCATGTATTTTTAACTAAAACTCCAGCATTCCTGACCACTGATTAATGGTGAGTAGCCTGAAGACCACATTATCTGGAGGGCAGCAGGCTGAGCAAGGTCATTCTGTGCATTATACCACAAAGCCATTTGACTGCATGTTGCCCGAAAGCAGAGAGTAGGGAAGATGCTGTGCAGTAAACTGCTGGATGCTTGACAAGTGGGAAGAGAAAAGGGTAAGATACTTTTGTCATGAAATTTATAAGGCTGTGAGATTTCTTGTGTGTATTTGTGAATGTGTTTGTGTATAGGAGATGTTAATTGGAGGCCAGCCCTTTCTGACATAACCCTGCATCAGTTTCAGACTTAGTTAAAGTGTACTAATAATCCTAATGTAGCATCTTTAACTAAAGATGGTATTGTCCCTTCCATGTATGAGGCTCAAGGCAATTGTCCCCTGCAAAAGGACCTGGATTTTGCCATTTGAAATACTGTGACCCCAAACTCTTCTGCATAATCTGTAAATGAAAAGGAGCAGCACTAGTGAAAATAACAACAGTGAAATATTCAATATTCCAGAGGATGGCACTATTAAAATCAAGTCAGCAAATTAGAACTGGGGCCACATCAGATGGAAGGAAGCCCTGTTTGCACACAAATAGGGCAGTTAGTCTACATGGGGGTGGATGGAAGAATGCAGTCTGGAGGCCACAGGCAATCTTTTTTGGACCCCCCATGGGTGGCATGCATCTCCAAAGCTTCCCAGGACACCCCCACTTGAATCTCTCAATTTTGAGGGTTTGAATTGCCCTCAGGTCAAGCAAACTAAGTGCTCATCTGAAGTTTTAAGGTATTGCAATGTTAGAAATTTGGGGACTGAAAGAAGAGTTCATTTGTGGGGGACAGGATTCGTATTTGTAGTCGTCAATGACCTCATTTTACTCTCACCACAGATACACTTCTGACAGATAAATACCGATGCAGCTCTTGGGGATGTGTGTGAAAATTCTCCCCACCTCAACGCAGTTGCTCATCTTGGTCTATACCCATGAAAAGGAACTCCACTGTACTTTTTAAACCGTTTCATTCCAGCCTAGCTCTAATACTAGAAATGAACTAGGCTGGAAGCGATGTGCTCACTTTTCAATTTTCTTTAATATTTATTAGATTGCTCTAGATTTCTTGTTGTTACTACGACTGCTGCTAGTACTACTGTTTGAAGAATGAAGGTTGAAAGTGGGAACTCATTTGAGAGTGAAATGAATTATGAACCTAATGAGAAGGAAGACTTCTCACAGCCTATTTGACAATAAAGTAGGAATCATATCCAAATGTACTTTTAAAATCGGTCTGGTTCTCGGAGGTAACGTTTACATTTGCTCTGAAACCCCTAATGTAGCATTGACCACTGTTACCATAACCTACACCCTCACTCTGCAAGATGTGCTAGTTTCATAATTTAACATATTTATGGCTGGAAAACATGTTTGAAAGCATGCTGACCAGAAAATGTGTTGCCAGGCCAGGCTGGACATGGGTAGGTTATTAGAGAGGATTCAGCTGGAAACCCAGACGCTAATGGATTTATGCTAATCTTTTCACTATCTCGGGCTCCATGCACACCCAAAAACAATGGAAAGCTAAACTGCCCAGGTGCAGCAGTCAGGGACCATCCCTTAAACTCACTTTACAGAAATTTTCTCTATACCCTCTGCCCAGCCAAAACATTAAAAGATTGTCATGTCTCTCATCAATGTTTTGTCACTTAGACTTCTGGACTCCTTTGTCAATCCTGTGAGAAAGCCATTATGACTTTGTCTGCCCCCTTGAAGGTAGGAAATAGGGTATATAAAGTCTAGCTTTAGCCCCAGCAAATTGTAGTACATTGGATGTTGTACATTGGGCATGTTATGCTACATGTGGTGCCCCAAACATCTGTTCCTCTGTGCTACCATGAGATGCTGTTTGAGCCATTCTACTTCCACCTTCTTCTTCAGGACTGGTAGCTATCACCTTGTAAACCCTAATCTCTCTACCCAACCTTTCCTGCCTCACTTTCTGATAGTCTTATACGGTTCTTAGAGTGTCTGCTTTCCTGTGTGTTTGTTAAATCCAAGTAAAATACCTTTTAAAACTTTTAACTGGAGTCCTCACTACAGTTAGTACTGGAATACACAAGTGAAAAGATCTTACGTCTATTCTCCTCTGTCAGGCCTCCTTTGAGTCATAATTTCCCCAAATTCTAAGGGGACTTGGCACTGCGGATGGAATTAAACCCCCTCACCTCTTAGGGGAACACCACAGCATTGTAGGAAATTAAAATGGCCCATTTAAATCTTCCACAGTACCTAGAGCAATGAACCCCACCTTCCACTCCACCAGCTCCATTGGGAACTAACTGTCACTGAATGTAGTGTCTCTCAGCTGTCTGGTAGTGATCCAGAGCACTGCTCTTGCTTTCAGTAGGTAAATCTACCAGGTTCCACTTTGCAAACTTCACTGAGGACCCCATCATATCTGGAGCCAGCTCTGCACCCAACAGTCTCATCACACATCCTCCACCATTGTCCTGACTGACCTAGAGCAAAAGTGTCATCCTGCTAGACACAGCAGGCAGCAGTGGAAGAGGCTAGGCAAAGCTGAAGCACAAAGCAAGAAGCAGAGTCTTTGTAACGAACATGGTATCCACAAAAGGGATGTGAATACCACACCCATAAGCTTGCTGTATGGGCTGATAGATTATTGAAAACTCTGCAGATCCCATACATCATTATTCATTACTATTGAAATCTCTGCCAATCTCTTACACCGTGATGCCGAAGCAGTTACGTAGGGATGGGGGCCAAGGCAGGCAGTGCACCTTGGGCAGCATTTTTGGGGGCACCGCCACTCCTTGCCTGCCTCCCCATGCACCGTAGCCCCAATTCCACATGCCATTGTCACACCCATGCATGCTGTAGCCCCTCCCTCATGCACCATAGCCCCACCCCCACACGCTATAGCTCCACTCCTGTGCCCTGTAGCCACGCCCATGCGTGCCACAGCCCGACCCCACCGTGCCCAACTACACCACTGTGCTGAAGATTAACCTCCATTGCCTCAGTGCCTTCCTGCTGCTATTATCTGAAGATTCCCATGTTCCATTTGAAGGTTTGAAACTTCCAGTTTCTGATAAGTGATACTAGCACAAGCCCTATAATTTAGAGAGGAAAACAGCACACTTTATGTGTTAATTAGGTAGCCTGGTACATATATACATATAGAATTAATCATACTGTACCTTACGTACACATTTAATCATGGATGAAACTGAGATGCCTACATCAGCAAGTATCCAGCTGTCCTTTAACACTGCTCCTGCATATATCAGTTCCAAATATGTCCTGCCTTGCTTGTCTTCAGAGAGAGGAACATGAAAAAAATCCTTAAGGGAGAAAAATCAATTAATAGCAGCAAGTAAACTTTAAAATGGAGACAGGAAAAGTGGCCATGGTGGGGGTGGGATTTGGGAATTTTATTCCAAAAAGGTAACATTTCCATGTTCTTCATCCAGGCTACGTTTTAAATACCTAGTTAGCTTTTTAAAATATTCTCATGGGTACCCCTATATGGCAGGCATTAAACTTAGATGTTGTCACATAATGCTCTTCTCTCCCTTCGTTGAGTTTTAGAAGAAAACACGCACACACAGGGAGGAGAGAGAGACAGACAGACAGACAGACAGACAAAGACAACTGACTGACAAGGGATTTTCTGATACATTTTGATATAAGTGAGGTACTAAGATTAAAGATAACCCTTACAATTATTTTAGATGTAAGGGGTTTATGGTGCACCCTTTAGCAACTGAAACTTATGTATTCAAACATGTTATGGATAAATGTCATTTTATATCAACTGTTCTACTTTTTCCAACTGTTCTATTAAATGTGTAATTTATATTATCGTATGCCCTTATGGACTTTTATGTGTGAGTAAAACTCATTCAATGAGTTGAAGATGCTTTTAAAATTAACAATGAAGTAGTAGATGCCCTTTTAATTAGCCATTATGCAAATTGGTCGTATTCCTGCACTGATGTAAAGGAAAAGAAAACTATTCAGAGGATTTATTTCTAAAAACATAACCACAGATTGGTCTAGCTAGGGTTGATAGGGTATGCAGTCCAACAACCTCCAGAGGGCCAGATTTTCCCTATTTCTGGTGTAGACAACACTGAGCTAGATGGAGCAATGGTCTGACCTGATATAGGCAGATTTCTAAGTTGCTAACTACCTTTGTCACAATCTGATATGGAACCAAACCTGATTTCAATATGGTGGACAGTGGTTCTTTCTGATATGAGAAGGTCCACTTCTTTGCTTCAATGGAATTATGTTATGCAAAGGACTCAGGCCATTTCCACACTACACTCTTATAGTGCTATTATTCCACCTATTCCATAGGATTCCTATGGAATAGGTGGAATAATAGCACTATAAGAGTGTAGTGTGGAAATGGCCTGAGTAGGATTCCTATGGAATCATGAGGTTTGCAGTTCAGAGAGGGCCCTTTAGAATTCCCAGCCAGAGAGCTCTTTGGCCTCAGTAAATGATAAACCCCAGAATTCCACAGGATGTTGAAAGTGGAATCATAGCACTGTAACAGTGTAGTGCGGAAATGGCCTCAGATAGCCAAGATCATGTCTACATGGTTAGGGTCTGACTAACATCAGTGCTTTGGACTACCAGTGCTTTGGACCTCAGGAATCATAGTCAATGGCTGTGCTGTCAATTAAATTCTGGAAGTAATAGTGCAAACAAGTAACTTTTCCAAGCTCTGTCTAATAGGCATAATAAATAATTTGATGAAATAGGCACAGCTTATGAAAGGCAGGGCCTGAAATTCTACGCTAGTAGCTTTATACAGTCTGGTTGTGTACCTTAAATGCAGCTAATACAAGCCTCCTGGAATAAACTTCATAGCTTCCACTAGCTCTCTATATGGTAAATATAGAGAATTGGCAGGTCCTGTTTGTAAGGAAAGCGAATAATGCCAGCACACTGTTACCACCGCGAACTGGCCTAGTTTTAGTGAGATATAGATATCATTTTGATACCATAATTCGGTCTTACTCTGCCCTCAGCCATGTGTTTGGAAAAAGCTTCGCCGGACAAGCGCTGAGCTAGGCATGGTCATTCAAAATTCCATAGATAGCCAGTTCTGCTTTAGGGGAGAACGCTGATACAAACACCCCAATCAAAAATGCAAAGTAAAACAAAAAGGACTCTCTGCCTAAGAGGGCACCCTAGCGAGCTAGCCACTTAATGGCTGGGCTAGCCCATCTATACCATTGTCAATTCAGTTCACAATTCAATCATGTAAATTCTGACCTTTCGGAGGCTTTGTCTCCTGTCCAAAACCCATTGTTCTCATTCAAGACTAGACTAGCCTGTGGTCGTCTTTCACCCTATAAAAATGCCTTGTTTTTGAGAGCTCTTCGGAACTCTCGCTGGGCCCTGCTGAAATCACTTGAGCTAACAGAACTTTCGTTGGATCACTGAGCTGAAATCACTCAACCCATCCGGAACTCTTGCCGGACCACCTTGCTGCTGCTTGGCCCTCCAGATTTCCCTCGGTCTCCACGCCGGGTTTCTTCATCTTCAGTTTGGCTGCTCCAGGACTTCAGACAGGTGGCGTATGGTTTATTTTCCCCCAACCTCTTTCTCTCTTCTCCTTTCTTAGTTAGGAGTGTGCTTGTGTTTTTATTATTTTTCTTGCTTAATAAATATTGTTATTGTTTGAACTGCTTGCCTCCTCACTGACCTGAACCGGTATACATAGGATAAAAGATCTCGCTGCGTTACCCTGCCTCTCGTTAGCCACGAGTGTGCTCAAGCTAATTTCCCCAACTTTTGCTTATTTGGTCTGGTATTTGGGTGTCTCTACCGGGACCCCCAGTTTACAGGGTAACAACACCCCTTAGATACAGCTTGTCAGGACCCTGGAACTCCAGGACACAAGCTCTGAGTCTGAGCCAGAGTCCCTGGAGCCTGCTGCACCAGCACAGCCCACTCCCGAGGCTGCCCCAGGCACAGCGCCCTTGGCCCCAGTAGTCCCAGCAGCAGAGCCAGGGGCTGCCCCAGACCCAGCCCAGCCAGAGGAGTTGGATAGTGAGTTTCAAGAGCAGGTGCCTACTTACCAGCAGCATCGGGAGCAAAAGAGTGCTCTCAGGAGGTCAGAACGTTTAAATAGAAAACGCCAGGCAATCGGCCCAGCTGCGATAACACCTGGAGGAGTGATCTGCCTATAAAAGCAATCACTCAGCCTTGGGTCTTTTGTCGGCTCACAACTGACCATTTTGGGCGAAGTGCTTGTTGTGGATCTCAGCTTGGCCTCCTGAAACGCTGCCCGACCTGCTGGAACGTCGCCACCTCTTGATCCCAGACCAGCTCTGGTAACTTTTTTGTTCGGACAGACTTTGACTGTGTGCTCACTTGGCTGTGACGTAACAGCCAGGGAGTCTCCCTGCTGCCGGTATTTACTGCTATTTTTCCTGTTCTGTTCTGCTGAAGTAAAGCCCTTTAATTTATTCTCTGCCTCATCTGCAAGAGACCTGTAGCCGGCTCCCTTGGCTGCTTGCCAGGCCTGGGCGTTGACACAGCTCACAGTGCTTCCTGAATTCAGAACCAGTCAAAGCATGTCTTGACTGTGAAGCAATCACCTGCTTCCTGGAATTATGATGAAATTGAAAATCAAAATAGGCCCAACGAATTATTAAATACAGAACTCTAGGGAGCTCTGAGTTCCATTTAGTCTTACAGGAAGTCCAGAAGGAATGTCTGAGAGCCAGATATTTAATATGAGCTGATAACCCTGGCAACAGTCAGTCTCAGAGCTTCGAAAAGTTACTTTTTGGGATGACAGCTCCCAGATCCCCCTAGCCTACATGGTTACTGACCATCCTGTCTGCATGATTCTTGGGATTCTTATCCAGGGAGTAACTTTTTAAAGCTGTGGCTGAGATACACTAAATTGGACAAACCATCCACTGTGCCAGGATTTCCCATATCAGAGACTAATGGCCCAACTCAGGGATGGGCAATGTGTGCTCTCCTCCATGAGGTTTATCTGCTATTCCTATCAGCCCTAGCCAGCATAGCCTATTTTGAGGGATTCTGAGAGTTGTAGTCCAACATCCATACAACCAAATGCTTCCCATCTCTGGTGTCTTTATTAGGTAGCACTGATTCTTCTGCTTTGGCTCAGAAAGGCGGGGCAAGTCCTACTTCTGCTCACAAGAGAAACTCATTGCACTGGCAATGGAAGAGCATATCATGCTGAATCCTATGCTCTGCTGCCATTGCAGTGTTGTTTCAGGCCAGGCTTTGACATGATGCTGCTGATAGTTTGAATTCACCACAGCCTCTTTTGAATTCAGTGGACATACTTGAAAGTAAACATGAGTGGAGTTGAGGAGCAATTTTATGCAGACTAATTTAGGACTGAATCATCTTTCATTCAATGGGGAACACCCTGGAATAAACATGCTCTGGAGGAAGGCGTTAGAAACCTAACTGTGAATATATCAGTTGATTTAGGGTTTTGCCCTGTCATGCTGATTTACATTACACTTGACCATGAATATTTCTAGTTATGAGTTTGGTAGTAGCATTAAATCCCTACCACCACCATGATACTTATACACAGGGGAGGGGACTGTGAAGCTCTCCAGATCTTGTTGCATTGGAAATCCCAGCATTCTTAATCAGTAGCCATGCTGTCTAGGGTTTAAATTTTCAGTTTTAAGCTCTTTCCTTTGCATACTATAATTTGAGGAATCCAGCTGAACCTCAAACACAACAGCATTCTTAAGCTGTATTCCTGCATGCAGATACCTAAGAATAAATGATACTCAATTCAGTGAGTATTTATTACTCCTGTGTACACATGCATAGGATTAGGCTGCCAATTATTTAGGCTTTTCTGCTCACATTCTCTGACTCAGACACAATAATCTCATCCTCTCTCATTAAAATATAGGTCTACCTGAAGCTGTTCACTGAACCCAGATTTCAGGATAAAATAAGAAGTCAGATAAGGAACAAGAAACCCAGTCAGGTGAATTAAAACCCAAGGGCAACTTTCCTCTAATATAATCTGGTAATATCAGTTTAAATCAAGAAGCTTAAAATGAAAGACAGGGACAATGATTCAATTAAAGCCGAGCTCTTTATTTCATAAAAAGCTGCAGCGTGCATGAAAGATTTTCTTGAGTGATTTCCCTTCATTTTAGCAGAACTATTATCTGATTCCAACTTTCACATGCACTGAAAATCAAGATTATAGAGCAATTTGGCTAATGGCCAATGGTCTTACCTTTATCATCAGCTTCACATCTTTCACTGTATCCTCTGATGAGATGTCAAAAGATTCACAAAGTCCTTCAAATGCAACAAAAATCCTCATTTTGAAAAAAGCAATTAGCACATCTCCAAAATCTTATCTGAATTGGAGCCCAAAATGAAACCAGCTCTGAGACTGTAAATATCCAGCTTAACTATACACATTTTGTTTCCAAAAGCAAGAGCAGCCTGAAAAATACTGGCTCAGGCAGGCAGGAGAGAAGCCTGAGGAACAATGAATAGAATTTGTTTCCCAGGCTGAGCTGAATAACAAAAATGTGCCCTTCTCTAGCTCACAAACTTAATTAAACCAGCAAACCAGGTATTGATCAAGGCAAGTGTGAACACGTTTTTCCGTGTGTACATGCATGTTGTGAGCTAATCATACCACTTATATTTGCTCAAACCACAGAGAGCCATGACATAAATGAGTGTGATGTTTATTTTCTTCCTTATGGCAGTTGTTAAACTATCTGTAAATAAAGCTAAGCACAGCACTCATGTTTCCATAACAACTTTATAAGCCTGTTAACTAGGCCAGCCCTGCCAGTCTAGATTACTAGCCAACTTGGTTTTGACACAAAGAAAAAGAAGGAAAGGAAGACAAGGGCACAGTCATACTGCAGGGTTGAAGCTCAATTTTAATTACATGTCAGCTACCATGGTTTTGTACTATGGGATCCTGGGATTTGCAGTTTAGTGAGGGATATTTAAAATGCTTAGCTGGAATGCCCTAGCGCCTCACTAAACTAGAAGCTGCAGGATTCCATAGGACAGAATCACAGCAATTAAAGTGGAATAATAATATTATAATTCAGTAACGTGAATGGGCGAGAGGGGAAGGGAAATGAGGGAGAGGAGGGGGGAACTGGAGAGGGAAAAGACAGAAAGAGAAGGAACAATCCTGTCCTTTTTGGATGGCAGGTCCTAGAATTCTCCACCCACCATGGACTGTAATTGCTGTTGCCATCCCCATCTGGAAATAACATTGGATATCATTTTCAATATCAATAATTTGGCTTTATTCCACCACCCTTCTCCATGTGCTTGCAAGGCCACCGAACAAGCTCGCAAGACAGGCACGGCCGATAATCGCTGCAATATTCCACACAATACAGGCTGGCCAGAAATAGCCGTCCCAACGCTTCAGGAGACCTGAAGGGCAAGTGCGCAATTATGTATGAACGCAACTCACGAAGAACTCCCTGCCCCGAGCAGGCAGCTTGATTAGAATTGTCCTCGCCTGTCAAGCACCCTACGTTTGCATACTGTCCATTCCATTGTCAATTTGGAACAAATTCAAGCGTGCTAAATTCCATGACCAAGCTGGGAACTGAACCCTTATCTTCTGGGTCATAGCCAAATGCTCAAACTACTATACCACTCTGGCTACTAATGTTTTAATATATGTCAGTGCCAAGAAACCATTGTGTCTGTTCAAACCACTGTGAATTATTGCAATCATACACCAGCTAAAACTGCTAGATGAGGGCTGAGGAAAGTGTGGCCTGTGGGAATCATGCATCTCCAACTCCACTTTTTTGTGGTTGCTACAGTCATCCAGGACATCCCCCAAGCCCACAAATTCTAAAAGCTGTTTGATCTTTCACACACATGCCCATAATCAAAAATTGCTCAAAACTACTGCAAAGTATGGAGGTTTTGCTCCCCCAACCCAAACAAACCCCAAACACTAACAAGTCAGTTTAAATTTGGCCAAAAACAGAGCCAGAAGTAACATAGCACCCTTTCTGGTTTTGTTTTGATGCAAAAGGGCAGTGCAACCTGCCAGAAGTGGAAGGGGTGAAAAA
The DNA here is from genome assembly GCA_948472985.1 of Iguana delicatissima. NCBI lineage: Eukaryota > Metazoa > Chordata > Lepidosauria > Squamata > Iguanidae > Iguana > Iguana delicatissima. The sequence goes on along the minus strand of CAOKZL010001691.1, from coordinate 285,580 downwards.
TGGCCCCCATCTCCAGCAAAGTGGCCCACACCTGAGCTGGAGTGACTGTTCTGGCAGTGTTGTCATTGGTTTACTAAATCCAAGATTTCTTGTTGTAACCACAAGAAACTCTCATTCTTGTATGACGTAGAACAAAAAATAAAATATATAATAACAGAGAGAAAGCGGAAGACAATAAAAGCACAATAGGCGCAAATTAAAAACAGATTGAAACTCCAGCCACATAGGATTCAGACACATAGGATTCACATACATAGGATTCAGCACTACTGAACATAAATACGCAGAGGATTGTGCTATAATGCTGCACTTCACTGAGAGTTCCCGACAATTTGGAGGTTCAATGGGCACATTCATGCCCACCAACATTTCACAGAGGACAACCAGGACACATGTGCATAAGCAACATCAGTTTTGTCAAGATATCAAAAGTTATTAGTAAGGAAGTTCACATAAGTTAGAAGAGGCTGCAGCATTTTGTTTTTGCCGGAGCCTACTGGGACGGGGACAAGAATCTTCCTCTTCCTCTGCTTTCCCCGTTGAATTAATTGAGTGCAAATTCCTTTTGCACCTTGAACTCAGTGTGCAGCAACTGAAAGAGGTGTAGGAGGAAGAGAAACTGGAGCACTTTAAAAGCAACTGAAAAAATGGGATAACAGATTTATTGGGACTCTCCTTGCCAAACTGGGACAGTCAGAGGGTATGCACATTTTGAATTTTCAAAGTGCTATCACAAAATGGCTGATGTGACATGCATTAATGAGCTGGACCTCTGCTACCAGGCAGATGGGTTTTGGAGTCCTTGTTGGCATCAGGGCCAACTGTTAACAACTGCCCAGTGGCATAAAATCATAGAATTGGAAGAGACCACAGGGGCCATCCAGTCCAACCCCCTGCTGTGCAGGAACACACATCAAAGCACTTCCAACAGATGGCCATGACCTTATTGGATACTTTTTGCATTCACTATGCAGTTTGAAGCTAGGAAAATTTATGAAGGCTAAGAACAGATGGGGGAATGAATTTTTCTGTGTTGCAAACCCGCTTGCACAGTTCTCATTGCTATTAGGAGGGAGAGGGTTCAGGCACGTACATGATGCTTTTCTTTGGTTGCTTCTGCACTTTATTATCTTTGGGAACCTATCTTCCATTTGTCTTCAGCTGAGAGGGAGTATATCTCAATTCAGGTGCTGTATATGCTTAGTGATAGGGCCTTGATTTGATTACTGATTGAAAGGATAATTCTTGGTAGAATTTGTGGAGGGGCCCAATTTCACAATTGGCTGTCAGAATGCTGGACACTCTCAGGCCATTTCTCCACCACACTGTTATAGTGCTATTATTCCACTTTTAATATCCTGTGGAATTCTGGGGTTTGTAGTTTACTGAGGCCAAATTGCTCTCTGACTGAGAATTCCAAATGCCTTTCCCTAAACGGCAAATTTCAGGATTCCATAGGATGTTAAAAGTGGAATAATAGCACCATAACAGTGTAGTGTGGAAATGGCCTCAGTGAAAGTGGTAGAACAGTTCTCTGAGGTATGCCATCTGATTCATCATTTATCATCAATAAAGCTTATGCTATAGTAGTAACATGTCCCTCTCCAGCACTGAAAAGACCTTTGGAGGGGCCTGGAACTATAGCCAGTTCCAGATCAAGACAAATGCATGAAAAAATAGCTATTATGTTGGGCATGGCCAGTTGCAAAACACAAATATTTAAGAGAGAACAAACTAGTGATTTTTTAAAAATGCAACTTAACAAAGGAACTCAGACTAGAAAACTACCCCTTAAGCCCATATTAATATGAAGATTACCTCCAAATCAAATTACCATATTCATTGTGATAACACAAAACATACACAGAAAATTATCTGCTCGGAAAACTCTCTTTCTCATACATACATACACATGCACCTTCCGCAGAGACTTCTGTCCCACTTTCTCCCCCTGTATTTGCCCCAGTATCACCCTACCTGGCAAGTGATAACCACCTCATCCATGTCTTTATGCACAAAACCTGTGTAACAATTAGGAAGTTGCAGAACAAGCCATGCCATTCAGTGAAACTCCCATGGCTGTAAAGCTGGATTTATTGTTCAGGCCCCACAATTATAACTGAGCAGAAAAGTGGCATTACCAGGTGCTGGCACGGCCAGATTTTCAGTGCTGCAACTGACAATTGATCCTGATCCCTCACTGGCTAAGAGTCCAATGTTCACTGGGCAAAAGTTCAGCTTGGTTCTTCAAGTCACCTCCAGAATCTTCCAATATTTCTGTTATCAGTGTTTTATGTATTATTAATTGAGTAAAGGATCATAGGCTCAAGTCGTTACTGTTACTGAAATTGTATTCAGTATTCACACATCAAGATTTTTGCGTTAATGTCTATTGTACTTTGCATTTTATTAAATACTCATTTACTTAATGTAGATGCCATCATTCCTGGAACAGCTCACATGTGGATGGAAAGGTGGGGTCATTTTTTGGAACTGCTCCAACTACCTTAATCCACTCTTGATCAAACTTTACAATGCTTTGGTTGGCTCACATGTGGTTGTTTTATCACCTAATAGCGGTTCCCAGCTTGGTTCACACATTAGTGGTGATAATCTGATAACTACAACCAAGGTACACTGGACCTGCAGTATGTGTGAGCGTGAGCTCAAATTTAACTCTATACAAGGTGTTGTGAAAAAATATTTTAAATTACCTGACTTCAACTGCAGAAGTGGTTCCAGCATAGCAGGGAAGGTGGTAACAAGGCCTGGGCTCTCTGGCAAGTGAGTATCTTGCATGCTTCCTGAGGGTGGGGCATCAGTAAAGTCATTCACTGCTCTCTTGCCTCAACAATCACAAGGCAGAGAGGAGCTTAGGCAGCGACATGGCAGCAGGTATGGTCCTGATCCTGGTCATTCATTTGCAAATGAGTGATCAGGATCCAGACTGACATCCCCAACAATCCCAGGTGACCAGCAGCTCCTAGATGAAGTTCCTTGCTGTCCTGCATTTGTTGTCAGCATCCCTGAACCTGGTCATTCTTTTGCAAATGAGTGACAATGATCAGGAATGATGACCTCAACAATCCCAGCAGGGCCAGCAGCTCCTGGACAAAGCTCCTCGCTGACCTGGGATTGCTGAGGGCATCATTACTGATCCTGGCTGTTCATTTGTAAAGAAGCAACCAGGATGGGGACTGCTGCTGCCAACAATTGCGGGGTGGGGAAGAGCTTCATCCAGGAACTGCTTTAGCCAGGGACATGGCAGCTGTGATCGCTGTTGCCTTGCACCATTTTTCATAGGAACTGGAAAATGCATGATTTTTAATATTTGTGAGGAATCTGGAATATATTTAAGTAATACAGGCCCATCGTATTACTTGAATTCGTCAGTGGGCCAGCACTGATATAAAATAATAGGCAGAACCTTCATTTAACATTGTATCAAATACATTGGTGTGCATGCTAGAATGTCTTGCATGAATTTAAAGCACTTCTCATCCAAGGCAGAATTTCTCATTTTTAGAGGTCTCCCTATTATATGTCACGCACTATTCCTGAGGTTCTCCTCACAATCAGCAGGGGGAAAGAGCTTCTTAGGGGATGCAAGATTGGCGAATAGAGTGCCCACACGAAAGCTCCTATGGATACAAGCACTGTGCTCGGTATAATAGGACAATACTATTCAAATTACGCTATTCCTTTTCTATAGAAACAGTTTGAACCACGGCAAGAGGAATACCAGCCTCATCCCCTTCCCCAGTCCGCTGGCCAGTTAAAAAATAGCAACAAAAATTTACCTTCTCCCTTTGTCCCAAACAAACACCTCCACTTGTCCTGGAACTACAAAAGGTAAGGGAGACCTTTTTAGCCAAGAAAAAAAGAACTAACTGATTGTCTTTGGAAAGGCCCTGATAACAAGCAGATTTTGTAAAAGGGAATTTCTATGTTTCTACAATTATCACATATTGTAAGTGGTCTTTTCTCTAACACTCATAATAGGATGACCATTTCTCAACAGGTATATCCGAACTACCTATTTTCACCAGTTTCATCACACGTTATCATAGCTTCCTCTTTAGGAACTCTGGGATTTGTCATTCAGAGAAGCAGACTTGGGTTTGCCAGCAGATTATACTAAAAGCCTCTCCAAACTATAAATCCCAAGATTCCTTAGAATGGAGCTTTGTTGGTTAAGACAGTATGACACTGGTATAACAATGAAATATAGAAACAGCTGAGAGCCAACATGGTATAGTTGTTTGAGTGTTGGACTACAATGCTGGAGACCGGGGCTTGATTCCCCACTTGACCATGGAAACCCACTGGGCATGTCACACACTCTCAGCCCCAGAAAACACTGACAGGTTTGCCTTAGAGTTGCCATAAGTCAGAAGTGACTTGAAGACACACATCACCAAAGCCTACAGCTTAGGTGAAAAATAGGCAACTTGTGGCCCTCCACATTCCGCTTGACTGCAGTTCCCACCAATCCTCACCACTGGCCATGCCAGCTCAGGATGATGGGGATTCAACACCTGGAGGGTCACAAACTGGCCATACCTGGTACTTTGACTGATGATTTCCTCTTAGAAGGCCAGGATATAAGTTCATTCAATAAAGACATAAATAAATAACTTCAGGACAGAGATAAACATTTATCACTCAACTCAAAATTCAGTAGTTAATGTTAATGAGCCAGAAGATAACTCAAAATGCAAAAATGAGTATTTTTTGTTTAATGTTACAGTGTGTTACATCCCTTTTCCATGCTCCATTCACACAAACTTTTTCTCTTATTCTCCTCCCAAAGATTAGCTCTACTGCTGTACACCAGGCTTACGAACACTTGGTCCTCCTAATGTTTTGGACTACAGCACCTATAATCCCTTACTGTCACCCTTTCTGGCTGGTTGAAAAGTCCAAACAATTCGGAAAATCTTTATATATATATATATATATATATAAACACATGAAATCAAATGTTTTCCACATTTGCGTTACTGACTCAGTAACATCTGTTTCTTCTCCCCACTTTCCAGATGCTAACCATTAACTTCTGGTCTCCTCCCTCCTGCAATATCCACCAGCATTTCTATCCCTTATTTACTATTTCTTCTAATCCCTGTTTCTCTTATTTCTTCCCTTCCCCCTGTATCTGCATTTGCTCCACCTCTCCTTTATCACAGTAGATGCCTTTCTCTCTCTGTCACAGGAGACAATTTGCCGAGCTGGGATAGCAAATCTGCGTGCCCCCCAGATGTTGGACTGTACCCCCGCTACTCACGAGCATTATTAGGCTAATGGGACTTGCAGTCCAAAATCTGGAAGGCCATATACCCCACAATCCGCAGCCTTTCTGCACTAGCCTGTTACAGTGCTATTATTCCGCTTTCAACCTCCTATGGAATCCTGGGCTTTGCAGTTTAGGGAGGGGCATTTAGAATTCTCAGCCAGAGAGCTCTTGGGCCTCAGTAAGCTACAAACCCCAAGATATTGAAAGTGGAATAGTAGCAGTATAACACTCTAGTGTGGAAAGGCCCCAAGATATGTCGAGAGCCAGGCACAGAAGTTTCCTCAGCAACGAACAAAACGACAGCTTAAAAAAAAAAAGAATATTACTGTAACGGCTGACTTACAACGGCACTGAACACTGTATACATAAGAATCAATTATGAGTTTACTAGCTGCAATCATTTTTGTTATTTTCATTCCTTTCAAAAGCAGTCAGTTTGGCAACAAAGAGCGGACTCCGGGCCATTTCCGCAGTACCCTGTTCTAGCGCGATGATTCCACTTTCAACGTCCTCTGGAATCCTGGGGTTTGCAGTTTCGGGAGGGGCCGGCCGGCAAACCCCAGGATTCCAGAGGACGTTGAAAGTGGAATCATCGCGCTACAACAGGCTAGTGCGGAAACGGCCCGAGACTGCAAGGGCAGCAGCCCCTCCCACTGCTCCCCCGGTCGCATCTCCGCACTGACCCCGCCCTCCTCCTAGCAGTCATCACGTGCAAGCAGCCGCGCGCAAGCAGCGTCCCCCAGCTGACGAGTGGCGGGCGGAAAAGGCCAATCCTCGCCGCCCGCTTCGTCCTCTCCGCCTATGCGCGGACTCCCCCGCGAACGAAGGTGGGATTTCCGTAGCTCCCGGACCAGCTCGGCGACGGGCCGAGAGAGGGCTTTATTATGGATTCCGCCTGAGCTTCTGTTTGGTCGCCGCCGTGGCTGTTTCTGTTTGTCAGGTAAGAGGCGGATTCTGTCGGCCGGGCAAAAAGTGGGCGAGCGAGTCTCCGGCCTCCTCTGTGAGGCTGGCCTGTACTTCGGTCGGCGCTGCGTGGGGAGAGGCGTCCCATTAGCCGGTCGTTGGCGAGCCAACGAATCCGTTGCCTTCGGCGGCTTGACCTTGCTGGCTCTTCATCTGTGCCCTCCTCTCACGACCCCTTTCATCCTTCCAGCAGGGCTTCTTTCCCAGCGTGCAGGCTGTGTGCACGTCTGAATGAGGCGAGGGCAGGTCGGGGCTGCCAAAACCCAGGACTGAGGAGGAGTTAAGTCAGCAACTTTCTCTTCACTTTTCTTCTCTTGCTTTTGCTGCCTCCTTTTCCTCATTTCCTCCTTGCGGGTTACGTCGAAACCCTCGAGTGACCACGAGCTTTGACACCGAGTTTCAGGAAGCTTCGTGGCGGCGTCATTTCCAAAGAGCGTTGGTGCCCAAGCCCTTAAATCACGCCTTAATGCCCACTGAGTTGTCACGACTCGTGGGTGGATTTTATTATTGTTATTGCTTCTACTACTGTTACGATCTTTTCCATTGCTATTTTAAATTGGGAGGGAAGAAGATGACCATGGTTGATGGTGTGATGTTGGCTAGGGTTTGTGATGTAGTGATTGCTTGTGATGACATGAATTTGTTTTGGGGCCCTCTTGGGTTTGGGTGGTGCAAAACGTTACAGTTGGCCCTCCACATTTGTGGGTTTGACTTTCTTTTTTAAAAATTTTTTATTACAATTTATTAATAATAAAATCCAGCAGAATATTGGTGAAATAAAAATAAAATCAAATTAAGTAATAATATTGATAATTTCCAATTACATTTAACCACCTCTATCTTAGCATTACACCATTATATTTTGAATTATTCTTCATCTATGTCTTCTTATACCCTTCATTACTACCAATAGTAATATCCTACCAAAATATTCTTCTCCTCAAATATATATTCTACTGTACAAATTACATCACTTCCCACTTATCCCTTTCTGGTTTATTTTTGTAAATTTATGTCATTGTTACCTCTATATTATTATTTCAAATTTTTAATTTTAATCAAACATAAATCATGCTTTATCCTCGTACCCTTGCACGGTCACTCCAATACTTCTTCTTTTCCCAGATACCCTTCAGTCTCAGATTAGGGTAAACCAAATTTACATTGATCCACTGTTTCATCTATCTTAGCCTTAATATCTTAGTCTTACGTCTGTTATATTTTATACAATCACCGTTTGATTGTATCTCTTCTGCAAGTAATTTGTTACAGGTTTATGCTCTGTGTCATGAGTTATATTTGTGGCACCCTTCTGCATTATTGTAAGCTGATCACAATTTTTCATTTCATTGAGTTTTAACAACCATTCATCAAACTCCGGGATTTTGCAGATTTTTCCAATATCTTGCAAAAACGATTCTTGCAGATGTCACCATATAAAGTATAATCCTCCACCTGCCCTTAGCAATCAATTGTTGATTATTTGGAATTATATTTAGAAGGTATAATTCCGGTGTCAACTGTATGTTAATCCCGAGCATTTCTTCCATAATTTTGTTAATATTTTTCCAAAACTTTTTAGCTCTTTGACACATCCACCACATGTGATAGAAGGTGCCTTCTTCCCCTTACATTTCCAGTATTGTACATTTTACCTAGCTTATGTGGACTTAAGTACCACTGACGGAACATCTTTAAGTAATTCTCTTTTAGATCTTGAACGAGAATAAATTTCTGCGTCCTCTTCCAACTTATTTGCCAATCATCGAGGTTGATATTTCTACCTATATTTTGGGACCATCTGACCATCGTTTGCTTTACTGTGGGTTTGACTTTCACACATTTGATTATTTGCGAGTTTCTCCAACCCTTGCCCCTTGACCTCAGGTTCTTCTTTGCCAAGGGAACTGTCTCTCTTGGAGGATCTGATCAGGCTGTACAGCCCTTTAAAAACCCACTGCAGTCCTCCTTTTCTTCCACCAGCCACTGCCTGGCCAGCTGAGGATAGATCGCAGCCTGCTTTCTCAGCACCACAAACCCTCTCTCCATGCCCCACACACACCCAGGAAAGCAGACAGGTGAGAGAGAAGACGTAAAGGGCCACCATGCCAACCCACCCTATTTCCCTCTCCTTTTCTTGATCCGGTTTGAACCCTGGATGCCTGCTGTCCCCACTGTGCCTCAGTTCTCTTCCCACGGACACACGCTCCTTTTGATATTTGTGATTTTTTCACTTTTGCAAGGGTCCTGTGCCCCTAACTCTTGCGAAGGTGGAAGGCCAAGTGTATATTCAAGCTTTTAAAAAGGTATTTAATGATGGCAAAGGAAATTCACAGCTACTTCACCCCCTGGGTCTGTTTGCTGCTCAGTTCTGTGCTTGAGGAGTGATCATGCCAAAACAAGAGTGAGTTAGAAATCCATTATGGCTTTAGTGCAGCTTCTTTCTTTTCACACTGCATAGCAATTTGCTTGTAAAATTAACTTGTGTTCAGAAACTTGAGTGAGTAGCCAACAGTCTTGTTCATATGGTCTGTTTTCAGATGCTATGGCCTCAGCCAGCTCCCTTCAAGTATCCTGTTGACTTAAGGCAACCCTGTGAATTTCATAAGGTTTTCCAAGGCAAAGAATACTCAGATGTGGTTTTGTCAGTTCCTTTCTCTGAAATACAGCCTACAGTATTTGTTAGCTGTCTCCCATTCAAGTAGTAACCAGAGCTGACCCTGTTCAGCTCCCAAGATCGGGTAGAAGAATCTGATCTTTTAGTATGCATCCATAACTGGGGTTGTTAAGTCTAGCTCCGCAACTGTTTATTCACCAGTCACTGGTGTCTTTAGGAAATGTCAGCTGGTGTCAAGTGCGTACTAACAGGCTTGCATCCTAATTCAGTGGAATAAAGATGTAATGTTTGCACAATGTCGTCTTGTCTTTCAGGATAAATGTACTACTAGCTTTCAGCAGTAGGTTTCTAAATAGCTGGGACTAATGATGAAGATATTGCTTTCTCCCACAAGATATTACTTTCTCCCACAAAAGTAACTCTGCCCTCTCAGCAATTCTGTTTTATATAATGTATTGGGACACCAAGGTTGTATGGGAAAATATTTCAGGTATCTGCAGCTACCAGATTTCTGCTTTTAGAAATACAGTAACATCTGAGTCTATGTATTTGTTAATGAATGTATGTTTTAGGCTGACTTGAGTATGTGGGTGTAGACTTAAATCAATATATAGATTATTCAGCTTCTAAAAGATGTTCAGCTGCTAAAAGATGCCCGCTTTTGCTGGAATCATCTGACAGTCTCCTGCCCATAGCCTTTGAAGTGCTAGACATATTTATGTGGGAGGAAGTGCCAGTTTATTGGCCTCTGAGTAGACAAGAATAGGATGGTACTGTATGTAACAGCCCCACCACTGAGCCAGTGTGGTGTACTGGTGTGAACCTTGGACCTATAACTCTGGAGACCTGGGTTTGAATCCCCGCTTGGCCATGGAAACCCACTAGGTGATCCTAAGCAAGTCACAGTCTCTCTGCCTCAGAGGAAGGCAAAGGGAGCCCCCCTCTAAACAAATCTTTCTAAGACAACCCTATCATAAGTTTGTCTTAGGGTTACCACAGGTTAGGCAAACAATGACAACATTCTTCTAAGATGCATTAGAAGATAGTTGCTTCCTTCACCAAACTGAACTGATGTTTTTTCTGATGTGTAGTTGTATGTCAACAGAAAATCATATTGCTGTTATTTTGGAACTTGATAGCCTTTGACTGATTCGCTTGACCAGCTAAAATAGTTCAGTCTCATCCCCTCGGCACATTGAGCAAGTCTAATTATATTATTATTCTGGATATGGAAGAGACAGGTTGATGTTACAATGTCATTCAGTTGATTTAAACACAGGAATCCCATCACCTGACCACTGCACTGTCTACAGCTTTTGTTGCCTTGTCGTAGTAGATACTGCCTGCACAGTAGCTTTCTCTGTAACAGGAAACTTGCTTGGAATGGCTGATGCAAAAATCTGTATGCTGTATCCTAAAAGCATTCAGTTTTATGGTTTTTCTTGAGAAAAGGATGATGATGATTGTATGTATTTTTATATTATTTGTATTATTTATAAATATATTTCTATTTATATATTATTATATATTATATATTCTTTTTTAGTACAAAGACCCATATTTAAAAAACTAAAGAAAACAATCAGTGCAGCAAATTTAGTTAAGATGCATAGAGTATGGAATCACAAAACCATCAAGCTGCTTTTCTCTTAGTAGGTCAGCAAAATTTTGGAATGGTGTGGAAGGACTTGGATCTGAGCTGTATCATCAACATACCACAGAAATGTCTCATAAAATGATTCAGATTCTTCATGAACTTTAATAACCTTCAAGTAATGGGTTAGATTGCCTCTTACTGAAATTATCCCAAAGCTTCCAAAGACATGCCTTGTTAGAGAAATCCACTAACGTTTCTCAATTGGTGCAAATGTTGCTGTTATTGGTGCCAAGGAATGTAAATAGAAGTCTTTACACAGTGTGACCGTAAATCCTGTGGAGAGGAAAAATATTCAGAACTGCAAATCTTGGAGTTTTCACAGTGTTTTGTTTGGTCATGTTGTACTTCCTATCAGTCTTAGATATTGTTCTGGATAATGGACCAAATTTAGTGTCAGTCCTCTCTAAAGCAGACCTGTTGAAATCAGTGGAATTTTGACTGTGACTAACAAGTCTCCATCATTAAAATATGTGGATTCTAGACAGAAGTAGCATTGAACTTGGTTGATTATTCCAAAAGTATCTCAATCTGTCTTGCCTGTTTGAAACACGAAGAATATTAAAGGGGATTTTGAAGGCCCTAATACTTTTGCCTTTTGGAGGGGGCGAGGGGAGGATGCAGAAGATGCACTGATGAGAGCTTCTGTTTTTTCAATGCAGAATGATGTCATGAACTGGACAACTTACACACACATATGTACACATGTAATTTCCCTATCCAGTAAAATTCTTCTACATTTTATTAACTAGTGTTAGAGAAGTGCTTCATAATTAGAATTTTAAATTTGGAATTATTCTTATGGTTATAGAAGCGTCTAAAATAGTGCTGGGAGTAATGTATCCCAGCACATATTGTTGGACTGCAAGTATCTGCATGCCTAGCCATCATTGTCCACAGCAAAGAGTGCAGGAAGCTGCAGTTCAACATCTGTATGGTAGAATTCAGAGACACAGCCATGTTCGTCTGGATCAGTATGCAAAGAATCTTGTAGCACCTTTGAGACTGAGAGAAAGCAGTTGGTAGCACGAACTAGTATTTGTGAATGGCAGTAGAAATACAAAACTTGTTTATGTTGTGGTGATGAGGTGACAAGTTCAGTTTTAGAGGTTGTTGTTGTAGGGGGAGGTAAAGGCAAGAGGAAAGATGTTGCCTAAAGCCAAGATGAGTAGATAACCATACGAATGGTGGAGGAAGTTATTGGAATGTAATATGATAAACTGGCCAAGAGAGCCCTAATGATTCTCTGGTTCTCTGTTTAAGCACTCTTTTTTCAGGGATCCAGGCAGTTGGTCAGCAGCTTGGGAGGATTATCAGTTACAGGTGGGGAGTGGGAGAAGATCCAGTCTGGAAAAGCTCTCTGTGCAGCAGGCAGTGCAGGATAAAAAGGCAGAATCTGAGAAACAGACCAAAGGTCAAAGCTCACTTCTTACTCAATGAGAGATGCACAGGAAAAAGAGAAGGGTTCTGGAAGAGTTGTCAGATGCTTCAAGAATTAACATTTTATTTCCAACAGAGCAACACAGCTGTGTGAAAAGATAGTTAGGTAAAATGACATGGTACTAGAGTCTGAGATCATCTGATTTTCAGGCGTGACGTACGTATCTGAAAGTTTTCTAGGTGGAGCTTTTAGACAGAGTTTGGACCAGATAATGGTTTGTAACAGAATTTGTAACAGGTAACAGAATTCCCCATCCAGCATTGCCAGTGGCACTGTCATCCAGAAATAACTTTCAAAGCTCTCGTTTTACATAGTGTTTTTCATATTGGACCAGCTATTATCGTGAAGCGGGGAACTGGTGTTTCCTTAGAACTCAAGACCCATGGGATGCCATGTGACACTCCCTTCTCCCAAGCAATCCATACTGTTGTCTGCTCACTGGGCAATTGTGAAGTAGCCTTGCCTGAATCAGGAGGGTGTGGTTCAGGGACAGGATTTTTAGCTTAATCACAGTCACTTGAGTAGTTGGAAACAATTCACATAAGAATGTATAAATCAGTAGAACGTTATCATACGTTGCATCCCAGTCCCAGGAAATATTGACAAAGGATGGAGGCTTATGAATCTAGTGAAATACATGTTTGATTGTAAAATAAAATGCTTACTTACAATATTGCTATATTATACTTTGGGTACATTGGGTTTAGTAGCATCTGAGGAGAATATCCCTTAAAAGCATTCTTAAAGCCTTTGTAGTTTGATTTTCAGATAAAATCAGTACCTGAGCCTCACAGATAACTGTCCAATGAGTGGGCACTCTTCTTTTTTATCTGCTTGTGCAGGCTATCGCTTAACTTTTCTTATGCTGTCTAGATGCCTATGCTGTCTTTAATGAGTGAAAGAGATGTATATACAATAGGCATAGCACAGCATTGCGTTGTTCTCAGATGATGGAATGTCAGCTTAAATATGTCAGGGTGTGCATACGTTTGTATATCTGCGTGCAACCCCTTTACTCCTGTTTCACACTCTCCCCCTTTACAAGCTGAGAAAGGAATCAGAAAGATTTAATTAACCATTGTCTGTTATAGGCATACCTCAGTTAACAAAGTCTTTGACAAAGAACTTCCCTTTACAAAATCTTTCAATGTCTTCCAGCCCCCTTTTGTCCTTTTTATCTTTCTAGCTGTAAGATTTTTAGCAGCATAGATATTGACAAAATGGTGAAGGAGGGCTAGAGTACCACAGACTTTCATGATTGGATTGCAGCAGCATATCTGCATTAAACAATGCAGTAAAGCTTGCGCTGGGAAAGAATCAGACACTACTCTGGCTGATTCTACTGTAGCTGTGTGTGTCTGCTTACAACAGGCAAAGTATACAGCAAATGCATCCTGAATCCCTCACTGAGCACAGGCAAATAACAAAACAGAGAGAAAAGAGGAAGGCTGATAAGCCTGCCTCACCAGTTACTCCTCATTTGTTAAAAAAAAAAAAAAAGATAGATTTAGAAGTTTGGCCACCAAGATGGAATTCATGTGAAAACTGGAGGCAAAGAAAACTGGAGGTAAAGAAAAAAAAATCCCAGAATGCATTTTGGAAGAAGTTTTCAAGTGGTCTGTACCATTCAAAATGTTTTTGTTTACTCATGCAAGGCTTACCTGAGCTGGTGGTTTGATTTCACATGTTCATGTTCATATGTTCGTGTTCTTGGGTTTGATTAGCTGAAACATATGGAACTGTTTTTTCTTTTTTGTGGTGTATGGCTGTGTCCTTATTCTTTCCATATTATTTCTGCATCTTGTCACCTGTGTTAGTATCTGAAATGGGAAGCTATTGTTAATTATTACCAAGCAAGCTTGAATATAAGGCCATGGTTTAAAGTTGGATTTTGAAGACTAGATTGTTAGAACATGTACCTTACCGCTGCCAAGATGTATGTCTATATGCTCTAAAATGGAATCACTTTTGATTGTGTGGCCAAGGACACAGCAGGATTAGCTGCAAAGACTGTTGTTCGAACGTGACTAGCACCTATACAGAATTCTATTAATGATAACAATAGTTGTTAGAACTATTGAAGTACTGAATACCTGCCAGACTAGGCTCTTTCTTTCCCGGCATGTGGTCTGGCAGTTGGTTAACAATGGATTATATACAGGAAAAGCAACTGATAAGAAACATCACCTTTGGGGTAAGGGTGATTGAATTAATACTACTTTGATGCCTTTCTTAAATGGGTGCTTGTCTGAAATAACACCTTTTGTTAAACTAAGTCCTAGGAATCGTAGAATTGGAATCAGAGGAATTGTAGAATTGGAAAGGGTCTCATGGAACATCAAGTCCTACCCCCTGCTCAGTCCAGAATCTCCAGGTATAGCAACTCCATCAGGTAGCAGTCCAGCCTGTTTTTGACGATGTCCAGGGAAGGAAACTATACCACCTCTCTTGGCAGTTGGTTCCATTGCCAAACTGCTCTTACTGTCAATAAATTCCAGTGATTAGTCAAAATCTATTCTCCTGTAATTTCAAACCATTAGAGTTAGTCTTACTCTCTGGAGCAGCAAAGAACAGGCGTGTCAGCCTACAACTGAAGATGGCATCAGAGGCAAACATGTAGTGTAGCTCTTGCAAGCATGCTTCTAACTTTTAAAAAATTCTTTTAGAAACCTGTCAGACTCTTGCTTGAAATTGCTACTGACTAAGAGGTAAAGTGGGAGAACTGAAACAAAGATTTACAACTTTATCTCTGTTGGATAAGATACAAAGGCTGCCAAGGGCGGAAAGATCTCAAGCCTGTACGGTGTGGACTGGGAGTGTGAGCAAAGTAATTAAAAGTGGAGTTTATTATTAAAAGAGCTCTGTCAGATTGCTGTGATTTGGAAGCTTGTGGAGTCCTGTTTTTGTGATGTATTAGTAATGGTGTATACAAGAAGGACATATAGAAATATACTGGACCCTATTCCACTCGAAAGTATTCCTTTAGCTGGACACCAATGGAAAGAACAGACGAAGATAACTCAGTTCTTCTCCCCAGGTGTGGAGGAGGGGAAGAAGGATCAGCTAAAAAAACCCAAATCATTATCTTTAAACCCTCAGACCAACTTGCCAGTTTCTGAGCAAGAACAATTGCAAACTTAAGAGGAACACAAAGGAAGGTTCCCTTGCCCTGAATCTGGCTGTAGAAATTGCCCTTGCTTAGGCTAAGCTATTAAAGGAATGTCCTCGAACTGGTGAGATTGATAAAGAGCAGAGGGAAGCCTTGTTGCTAGGTGGACACATGGAAGGGACAAGCTTGGAAAAACCACATAGTAATAACTAGTTACTGGAGCTGCCACGTGGATTGAAGAATGGCTTTGCTCCCTGTCCGAAGATATACAGTGTATTAAATCCTTAAATGATTGTATTGAGCTCTTGACTCTGTTTGTGAAGGTCTACAAAATATTGAATATAGACAAGTAAGTGGACCAATTAAACAAGATAACTCTCTTTTATCTGCTAAATCAAATAAGAATCGCTCTAAGAAAAGAGTGAATAAGAAGACTGTAAACAATTTGAAGAAAAGTAAAAATATAAGAATGTAAAACAACTGAAGCATGCATCTAAGATGAATTTTGAGAAACTCTTTTGATTTGTTAACCAAGGAGATAAAATCAGAGAAAGTTACTCAAGGAAATAAATATAAAGTCTAATGACAACAGCTATGTCAGTACCGAGCCAACAACTGGTGCAAACTTATTAACACCCTAGCCTGTAGACCAACTGTACAAACCCTCTGCTGCCCCAAAGGAATTATGGGGAGAAGATGCCAGCCAGGTAGACCTTCCCAGATATCAGTTCCAGAATCTGGGTCCTCCAGACCCCTGGTCAGTGGCGGCACTCAAGGAAAAAGAAGTACAGAAGGGAAACACCAAGGACATCAATTAGAAACTTGTGCTGCCCTGTCACAAACTGGTGTTTCTGAACTATCTAACCTGCAGAGTTCCTGTCTCAGTATGAACACAAAGCTCATTTTGTAAAGTTACTAAATTCTCCATTAACTTTTGCACTATTGATATAGGTATGAATTAGAAATAATAAAGTAGAAATAAAGTAGAAGCTGGGGGCTTAGGTCAGAGGAACGGAGAAAGATTTAAGAAGGGTAAAAAGGTCACAAGAGCCAGTGTATCACGTAGCTAGGATGTTGATCACGTAGCCAGGGTGTCGTTTATTGACTGGCTGCGGTAATTGCAGATTGTAGATAAGCACTTTCCGGGGTCTGAGTGCGGGGATAATTAGCTAGTAACAGCATGTGGTATTTGTGACCCCGGAGGGGCGGACCGAGACATGCCTGCGATCTTTGCCTGTGATCTTTGTGTATGCTGTGAACTTTGTCTATAAAAGAGCTGTGCAACTTGAATTCAGGGCTTTTGGTCTTTTGGAAACATCCAGCCAAAAGCCCGCACGTAATAAATTACTCTTTTTCTTGCTCTGTGGTCTCTGTGTTCTTTGGGCTCCTGCAACATAAATGGTGCCGCGACTCGGATCGCTGCAGGCGCAGCACTATCAAGAATATAATACAAATAGAATACCTATTCTTTAATTATGTATGTGCTTGTACAGTGATCACATTTAAAAACTGGCCAATGGCTAGTTGGATATTGAAGAACAAGGATGAGCTAGCACATCTTGGCTTAATTGTGACAAGACTGTTTGAAAATCAAGCACCACCTTTGTACTTAAAGGGAGATAACTTTAGTCATGCTGCTCAACTATCGAAACCCTATGAAAACCTGATTGACTTGACCAGTGAAGGTCTGGACACTGTAAAACCCAGTTTAGCTGGCACTAGAGGAGAAAAACAGAACAAACTCCACTTGGGTCAGAGTTTAAATTGTGTTCCCTCCAAGATAGAGGTTGCATGTTGTGAAGAGGAAAAAGATCTTTTGAACTCATTCTCTGCTCTTCCACTTGAGGAACAAAATAATGTTCTGAAACAATTAGACAACTTGAGAACAACTCTATTGACCAAACGGTCCTCAAATACATACCAGTTAGCTGTTGCAGAAGAGTTTACAAAAGCAGACATTTTACATCCAGCTGAGGAGATAGCGAATAAGCAAGAAGGAATACATTTCTCAATCCATCAGGGAGAAAAACAAATAACTTCCTTGGTTAGAAGGCCTGAAGACTGCACTAGTTGGACTGATACACCTGCACAGTATGACCTGGGGTCAACAGCCAAGAGACAAGACCCTCCTCATGAATTGGTATGCAATTCCTACAGGATCATGAACTAGGACAAATAACAGAGTATGATGACCCTGTATATCAGCCATGGAAGGAAATTGTGCCAGTAATTTCAAACATTAGTAGATCTGCCCATCAGTTGGATTTGATTGAAAGCTTGGATGAGGATTCCCATCTATCTGAACTATTACCACATGAGATTCCATCACGTCGTGCAAGTTCACATACTCAACCTGTGTGCGATAATATATCTGCCTGATGACGAAAGGGTCAGAGTAAGATTTGTCTCCTAACTTGGAATGTGGCAGGATGGACTGCATCCACTAGTGACCAGTTTTATCGCCCTCTTATCTTGCTTTGATATTCTTCTGATACAGGAAACTTGGTTTATGGGAGAGTTGTCATTAAATGGGTTTCATTCTTTCTTGCTAGGGGCAGTTGCAGGGTTTAGGTATGGTAGAGCCATAGGAGGATTGGGAATTTTGGTTTCCACAACCTTACAAGTTTCTATAATACTACTCTCTTCATTTAAATCACATGCTATGGCTGTTAAGATTCAATTTAAATCTACCAATTTATTAATTATTAACATTTACATGCGTCCATTGAGACAGAAGACTCACATTAAAGCACTTTAGGCAGAACTTGAGTCATATCTGGCTGACTTCTCTGCTAAATACCCTGACACATCTGTGATATTGGGAGGTGACTTGAATGCTAGATTGGGCCCTGATGATAGCACCTTATATTTGCAGTATAATTTTCTACTCCCACATTTAAAAGAAGATGCAGTCCTATTGACATGCCATTCCAAAGACCAGAAAGCCAATTATGCGGGCTTGTGTTTGGTGTTAACTACTTTCAGATTAAATCTCCACATACTAAATAATGCTGTGGATAAAGATCGCCTAGCTAGTTTCATCTACCTCCCCAGATCCAGAATGGGTGCAATTGACTATATAATTACCCCTAGGGACTTTCTTGTACATGTAAAGGACTTAGAAGTTATCCCAAGGTTTGACAGTGATCACCTCCCAATAACTCTGCTGCTAATTAACTTTGTAGAAGAGCCTCATGTTGAAGACTTTCACTTAATTTATATTATCCTTGATGAAAGAACCTATCACAGACCTAAATGGTGCCCACAGTTAAATCATGTGATAACTGATTCTTTGTCTACCCATAGCTTTCAGAGTCTTCAACTTTCAATTCTTTCCGCAGAGCTCCCAGAGGTACTCCTTAATAATTATAACATACTGATTCAGGAATTATATCAGTTACTTTTACATTATGATAGCACACAATCAAGACCAAATAGATTTTACTCCAAATCATGGTTTGATAAAGATTTTGTCAAAACAGAAAAAGATCTTACTGCTACTTATCAGTCTCACTTAACTAGTACACTATCACTCACCACATTAGAGCTGTTTCAGAAAAAGAGGCAATATAAACTATTATTGGTACATAAAAAGAAAGAAACTATGAAGACCAACTGGCCCCACTTTATTCAAACTGGTAAATCTAATGACCCATCCCTCTTTTGGCATATCATGTCAGGTATGCAAAGCAGAGCTTTAAACAGGATAGATTGTTGAAGCACTCCCAGTATTTTAGAAGTTTACTTCCAAGATCTATATTCAGACTCCAGTGTTGGAAAAGGAAGATTGCTCTCAATCTATTGAGACCTTCCCACCATGGCCTCCTGTGTTGGTGTCTGAAATAAAAGCTTTGCAGCTCAATTAAGAACAGGTAAAGCCCCAGGAGAGGACTTGATTCCACCAGAAGTCATTAAAAACAACTTGGAGTTCTGGGCTCCTCTCCTGACTTCCCTTTTCACTTGTATTGACTCCTATGGATGTGTTACTTCAGACTGGGCACTAGCAGTCATTGTGCCCATTTTTAAAAAGGGGACATAGGACAATCCAGCAAATTACAGACCCATTAGTCTGCTTAATACAATTAGTAGACTGTATTCAAGTCATTTACACAGGAAATTCCTGGATTGGCTGGAACAAGAGAATATTTTAGCAGATGAGCAAACTGGTTTTAGGGAAAGCCAGTCAACTATTGATCAGTGCTTAGTTTTACAACATCTGATTGGAAAATACTCCTCTAGTAATATTACTGCCTTGTATGCTACCTTGATTGATTTTAAAGGAGCATTTGATTCCACTTCACACTCCACACTATAGGAAAAATTGAAAGTCTCTTCAATTGATAGGTGATTACTCCACCTGATACAAATGCTGCATGAAGGGACTTCCCTTAAAGTATGATGTACCTTACAGGGTCATCTTACTAAAGCAATTAAAACAGACAAGGGAGTAAAGCAAGGCTGCATCTTGGCTCCACCTCTGTTAAATTTCTATATTAATTTGATGGTGGGTCGCTTTCATAATACCAGCTTCCACCCACCAAAGTTAGCTGGAAGAACCATCCTCATACTGCTTTATGCAGATGATGCAGCCATCCTTTTGAGAACACCTATTGGCCTTAAAAAAGCACTGAGAGAATTGTCCCAGTTTTGCAAAGAAGACCATTTAGTGGTTAACTATCAAAAAAACTAAAATCGTGTCATTTGCCAAACATCCTAGGTGACTTTCCTGGTTTAGAGACTCCCATAAGATTGAACAGGTTTCCTGTTACAAATACTTGAGTGTAATCTTTCATACCTCAGGAAGTAGGAAAGCACATGAGGACTACATTTTTAGCAATACCCAGAGGAGCTCAATGGCTATTCAAAAATTCTTTAGAACAAAAAGTGGATATTATGTCCCAGCAACTCTAAAATTATTTGAGGCAAAATCAATAGCCCAACTTTTATTTGGAGCTCAATTAGACTCTTTCCCTAATTGTGCCTCTTTGGAGCGCATCCAATCTAAGTTTCTGAGGTCAGTCTTTCAAGTCCCAAAATGCATCTCCAATGCCACTCTACAGTTAGAGGGAGGCTTTTTAAGCATAGAAGCCAGAATATGGAAGACACACTTAATTACTGGCTTAGGTTAGCCTTTTTTTCCAGGGGGTTTGCCCCTTTTGTTCTGAAGGATGAATTCCAGTCCTCATGGAATAAGACAGTTTCATGTAAAACCTTGACCTTGGGTTTTCCCCCTAATTTTGTATTTATTTTGGAGTACGAGCAGGCAAAAGCAGCCATGAAACAGTGTATCATTGACAGAGAGAGCCAAATGGATCTAGTCAGATCCCCTTCGTTCATCGTTAGTGAATATAATGAGTACCTTAAAATGCCTATGGCTTACATAAGCGATCTAGAACTCCCAAAACACCGTAAGGCCTTCACCTTGGCTCGATGTCGTACTCTCCCTTCAGCTGTCCTCGAAGGACGCTATAGGAAAATTGCATTTTCAGAGAGATGCTGCTCATGTGGTTCTGGCCGAATAGAAACTGTAGAATGTGCGCTCCTTCAGTGCTCATTCTATAGAGATTTATGGTCTGATCTTATTTTGCCAGTACTCTATAATTACACTGGTGGGTCTGATCAGTTTTATGTTTCTCTATTGCTCTCAGATACGAATCCTAATATAACATTTAGGGTGGCCAAATTCTGTGCAGCAGCTATTAAAATGCGACAGGTGATGATTAGCAGTGTAGTTTAGCAAGTACATGATCCAAAGGCCCACTTAAATCTATTAGGGCTCTTCATCTGACAACTAAATGTTGTTACTGGTACCAAATTTTTAGGTATATTTATATCTAATTTTATATACCTGTTTTTATAAGCCATTTTATTATTCCTAATCTGTTTTATATTTTTATAGTTTTATACTAGTCTATGGCTGTAATATTACTGTTTTTAACTCTGCATTTATACTATTTTAAATACTGTTTTAAATATTCCATTCCACTGTTTTTAATGCCTTTACCTTTTGCATTCTGTATCCCCTTTTGTTCTGGTCAATGACTGTAATAAAGACATCTATCTATCTATCTATCTATCTATCTATCTATCTATCTATCTATCTATCTATCTATCTATCTATCTCTGTCTATCTATCGCCACCCCTTTGTGACAGCCCTTGAGGTATTTAAAGAGTGCTATCATGTCACCCCTCAGTCGTGTCTTCACCAAGCTGAACAAGCCCAGCTCCTTTGGCTTTACCTCATGTATTTTGTTCTCCATATCTCGTAGTATCCTGACTGCACTCCTCTGAGCCTGCTCCAACTTGTCTATATCCTTCTTACAATGAGGCACCCAGACCTGGATATAGCACTCCATTCGAGACCTCCTTCCAGTTTGAAGTGCAGCCACTAATGATGAGCATGGTTTTCCAACCAATTTGACAATGTTCTCATCTATTTCACGTTTAATCCGTTTGCTAATCAAAATATTATGGGGGACCTTATTAAATGCTTTGCTGAAATTCAGATAAATGACATCTATACCATTTCCACCATCTACTAAACTAGTGACCAGATTTTTTTTTTTTTTTTAAAGATATGAGATTAGTTTGGCCGGACTTGTTCTTGAAAAACTCATGCTGGCTACTACTGATCACTTACTTTGTTGTCATCAAGATACTTGTAGAAAGACTCCCGCATAATCTGTTCTAATGTTTTTCCTAGTATTGAGGTCAAGTTGACTGGTCTGTAGTTTTTTGAACTTTTTTTAGAGGGCAGGGAAAGAATAATGTTTTCTTTGGCATGTAGTTCATTTGGCCCTACAGATTTGAATTCATTTAGATTAGCTAGGTAATTTCTGACTAACTCTTTATCAATCTTGTTTGCAACCCAGATCACTTACCACAGTCCCTGCTGCTACATGAAAGCACACAGTTCTCTTTTTGGGAGAAAACTAAAGAAAAATAGGTATTGAATAGTTCTCCCTTTTAACTGTTGGCATTTTACCATCCTAATTGATCAGCAGCCTCACTGTGTCCTCAAATCATTCTCTTACCTTGAATGTATCTGGAAACTCTTTTTGTTCCTCCTTGCTTATCTAGCCAGTCTCAGCTCATTCTTAGCTTTAACTTTTGTTATACAGTGGCCCTTCCACTTTTGCAAAGATTTGGGGTGCAGAACCCTCATAAAATTGGAGAAAAAAGGAAAAACTCCCTCCTGCACTCCCCTTCTCTTTCCTTTCTGGGGCTCTCCCCCATTCTCTTGCCTTTTGCCTGGATACAGAGAAAGAAGGCACATACGCCAGGGCAAAAGGTAAGGGAATGGGGGAAAGGCATGTACATGCCCACCTTCTCCATGCGTGGTGCTCCCCCTCCCATTCCTTTGCCTTTTGCCTGTGCACAGAGAAGAAAGGCACATTACACCTGGGCAAAAGGCAAAGGAATGGGAGGAGGAGAATGGGGGAAGGCAGATGCGCACTTTACAAATAATCAAATTTGCAAAGGTCAAACCTGCAAATGTGGAGGGAGGACTGTACTATTCTGAAAGTATAAGCTAAACATCTGTACTCTTTCTGGAAGTCGAGATTGATGTCTTTTGTTTTAAGAAGTTCCTTTGTTTTAGAGAAGTTCTATGTCACAATTTAGATTTCTCACTTCAGAAGCTTTAAAAATTTTAAGGAAGTTGTTCTCGGTAAGATACATTCAAACCAAGAGCATGAACTGCCTGCGTCATACTTCTGGAGGCTGCTTGTTGAAATTACTAGCTTAGCCTTCTCTTCTCCTGTTGAACACTATTGCTTAAGCTAAGTTTCACAAGTTTTAGCTGAATCTTTTAAGACACGTAGATTCTAGAGTTTTGGTAA
The DNA here is from genome assembly GCA_948472985.1 of Iguana delicatissima. Lineage (NCBI taxonomy): Eukaryota > Metazoa > Chordata > Lepidosauria > Squamata > Iguanidae > Iguana > Iguana delicatissima. The sequence continues at coordinate 262,658 of CAOKZL010001691.1, read as the reverse complement.
TTCTTTTTCTTTTTCCTTTTCAAAGTCTTTGCTCTGCATAAAGGGTCTTGGTGATCTTGTTGTCCTTGTCTTTTCATTGTTCAACCAGGAGTCCTCTGTAGCTTCTTACAAGTCCAACAAGACTAAGGAAAGGTGTCTTCTGACATCTTCCCAAAAAAATGGATTCAGGAGTACTTTCCTAGCATATTGTAACTCTCCAAAACTGCCCCTCTTTCTTTGCTCTCTCTCTCTGTGTGTGTGTGTGTGTGTGTGTGTGTGTGTGTGTGTACCTTGCCCTTCCTTTTTGAACCTCTTTCTCTCACCTCTGCCTCCTTTTAAAAATCTCTACAGTTTCCCATAGCTTAATTCCAAAAGTTTTCGGCTCTGCAAGTTTGCTTATTTTGAGTTACTATTTCTCCAGCTTAAAGCACCTGTGTTCTGTTAGGTATTTGTATTCTGTATGTACTTTTTGCCATTTGTGAAGCTCTATCATATTAGTTATTCCCCAATGCAGCTATTGAGTATATCTTGATTTCTTTGTGTTTAATAAAATTCTTCTTTCAGAGAATTCTGTGTGAATGAAGGCATTCTCATTTGCCTGCAATGCCCACTATTGGCCAAAGCCAAAAGATCCTTGATGGGCATGTATATCCAGAACACACGTGGATTCATTTGTATATTCTGAGTACGGACCTGGTGACAGGCTTGATTGGAAGCTATTAATACTAGTTCCTAACCAGTCATAGTCTTTGGCACAGATGCAGTGGAAAACTGTGGTTGTTTTTGCTCATGTGTGCAAAAGGAGAAGCAAAACAGGAACAAAGCAGCTGCATATTGGTGAATAGAAATTGTTTGTATCCTGGATTTGATTATTTGAATAGGAAAAGGCTAAGAAGTGTATATCTCCTTAGCTGTCAGGTACTCTGCTGTTCAAGAACCCCATCTGTGGAAGTGAGCATGAGTCTGTTATTAACTCAAAGATATAGTTACTGAACTGAATGTGTCTTTCTCCCTACAAAAGTGCTTGTTAGGTTGTCAGCCATAATGTGCCTTATGTGTACAGTTGAAAAATACAGTATTCTACAAATGTGTGTGTAATATAAGGTTGCTTGTTGGGGACCAAGCCATAGCTCCCAGTTCACTGTACTTTTCAGAGGTGAACTTGGATTTCCCCTGCTTTATACGTGAAAGGTCCTTAAGCTTGCCCCAGGAATGGCATTAGGGTGTGGATGGAAATCCTTGCTTTCCTAGGATTACAGAGATAGACTTCATTAAAAATACAGTTGGCCCTCCACATTTGCTGGTTTTATTGGCACAGGATGCCCACAAAAGTGGAAAAACTGCAAATATCAAAATATACATGTGCATCTTTGGGAAGGGGGCATGAGGCATGGTGCATGCATACCTGCCTGTTTGCAGACATTTAAGGATTAGTGTGTGTGTGCTTCCCCTATCCCTTCCCTGCTATTTAATTTAATTTGTTGTTCCTGTATTTTGTAAAGTGCAAGACATATTGATAGTGTGTTTTTTAAAGTATGTTGAACTCTCCTCTGCTCCCCATCATACTGATAGTCATACTCTCCTCCCCATCATACTGATACTAGTAAAAATGATGTTTATTGTGAAGAAAGTGACTTTTTTCTGGAAAGAGTGGTGGTTTTACCATTTGTAACAGGCTTCTGCAAGTTGGTGCCCTCTGGAAGTTTTTGAACTGCAATTCCCATCAGCTGTGACATTTGCTCATTCTTGCTGTTTTGATGGGAAATTGTATAAAATTTCTGGAAGGCACCAGGTTGGGAAAGTGTGTTTTACGCACATGATACTAAATTGCTGAAAAGTTTATTTTTTCATTGCATTTGGTTATTTTCTTTGCATTCGATTATTAGTTACCCTAGAGTGAGAACAAACTTTATTATTAGCAGACATTAAAAATAAAGCCAAATGGGGCTGGAAAGTCATTTCTGCTGGGCCTCTAGGTTTTGATGTGTTCACTTGATTGATTCCTTTAATTTATAAAACTTTAATTGCAGATCAGGATTTGGGCACAACTCGTGCTCCAAATTCATGAGTGAGACTGAAGGGTAAAGGTTTGGTAGTCTCCTTCTTCCCTGTGCTAAATTTTAAGAAAAGAAAGATAAAAATGGTGTCCCCTGTTAGATTGTATCCAAGTATAGCAGTTTTTTTTTTCATTTCAAAGTGAAAGCTCTGTGTTTTTTTGCTGTGATGAGAAAATGCACATAAAAGTAAGTGGGTATACTTCAAATACTTCAGTGTATCTGTTAAATCATCTTCTCTTCTTTAAGTGGGAGTTGAATTGAATTACTGTAAGAGAACTTTTAGAAAGTACTTCTGTTTTCTAGTTCCCAAACTAGTGAACAAATCTTTTAAAAAGACTTTTTTCTAAAATGTGTTGTAAACATGAATGCATAGCAGGCTTGCATCTGTTCTTGTTCTGCAATCTCTTTCTTCCTCTGTTTCGCCAGAAAGTGAATGCTATCATAAGATTGCTCGAACACTTCCAGCAGATATTCTTTTAATGTCAAGAATCTCTTCATACAGAAGCATGTGGTTCTGTCGTCCAAGTTCATGTGACTTCAGTTTTCTCTTCTCACATACCGCTAGCATTTATGAAGCTTCTGAGATATAACAGTTGTGTGGGCTTCATGTACAGAAGTTTGTCTGTGTTCAGCATTATGTGGTGGGAAGGAACATAATCTAGCAAAGCTGCTGTTATTTTAGTGTCATTGGGCTAGGAAGATGACTTGAAGATTAAGGGAACTGTGTGTCTTGGAACTCCTTTCAGAATGCTATTTAGGCTTGATCTCTGTTTCAGAGCAAGTATTTGCCCTACTTTACTGCTATAGTATCAAGAAAAGTAAAAAGAAAAGCCAGGAAAGGAAAGAAAAAGTAAGAAAGAAAAATGCCTGGTTGACCAAGCACATATCTGCAGGATACTGATTGCCTTGGGATTCCCAAGTAATGATTACTTCTGTGTGAGAGGATACTTGCATATTAAGCTGCTGCTAAATACTAAGTTTAAAGAGAGATACAAGATGCAAAGAAGAGCAAAGTTCAAAAGGGGACAGTTGAACACAACTCTTATTTATTGCAGTTGGGTCTGCTGAGATGTTTGTGAGTCCTCAGGAGCTATGGGCACTAAGAAGTGAGTGGTGGGACAGGGATTGACTTCAGGGGAGTGAGAGAGAGCAAGGGGAAGAGGTCCACTGAACAATCTGATTGCCATGGCTGTAGCTTGTAATCAGTACTTGTCTATACAGCCACGCTTTTTCCAGCGCCATACTTTGTATATATTTTTAAAAAATAATTCTAAAGGTGAACTTGCTCTTAAAGAGTGCTCTCCCTGTAGGAAGGGTAGCTTGTCTGCCTGTCAGTAAGTAACCTGTGTGTTTGTGTGCATGTTTGTGTACGTGTGTAATTTCAAATCATCTGTTGACTTAGAACAACCCGTGAATTTAATAGCGTTTTCTTAGACAGGGAGTACTCAGAGTTGGTTTTGCCATCCAAGTACTATACAAGGCTGATTCTGTTCAGCTTCCAAGATCAGATTGGGTCTGATGCCTTTAGGATATTGAGGCCCTGACCAGAGTGTGAAACTTCAATAAATAGAAGGCTCTCAAAATATTAAGATATATAGATTTGGTGACAGAGATCCCTTCAAATACGTTTTGGGGGAGGGGAACAGAGAAAAAGGAAGAAATACCAGCTGCTCACAGAAAAACATAATGGGGCCATGGTTACGATAGTCTTGGATGTTAAGCCGACTTGCTTGTTCAGCCCAAGCCAGCAAGCTGGTTGCCGATGCTGGACTGCTCTTGTTTGTTATGAGGGCTCACTAAACATACCAGACTTCAGCTCTACAGTTTGTTGAATGTGATGTGTGAATCTAGCAGCAGCCAGCATTGGGGCTTGTTTTCCCCACAGCAAGCTAAATAATTTGTTCTTTAGCTTGTTTCTTCAGATGTTTTGTTGGAGAAACATACCACAGCATTGTCTGCTGTCAGATTGCATGCCATGCAAAACATATTATGGACCAAATAACAGTAGTTTAGCAAGTAGTGTGCATCAGCACATTAGCAGTGCATGGAAATCCAGAGTTTCTGTTGTCCTCTTACTGCAATGTCTAAACTGAATTCACTGAGTAGATTTTCATAGTGATGATCAGGAGATGTTTGTCATGCAGTTTACTTTTAACATACCTTGAAAAAGGTTAGCAAATGAGATCTAGAGGAGGGATGCTTACTGCTATTGTGTAAATGATTCAACAGTTCCAGAGTAAAACTTATAGTTATTCCATGTTTAAATCTGGTTAGTTACAAATTGGAAGTCCTCAACTCTTACCATGCAGGTAGCTGAGCAGTAGTTATGTACAGTATGCATAAACTCCCATGCAGAGGAGAGAAATATCATTAGGCTTAGAAGAAAGTTAAGGTTAAGAGTTTGTAGGTGTATAAAACCTTCTTAACAAAAATCCTAAGGGGATAGTTCCCCCACCCCATCCAGTGAAGTATGAGTGTGGCTGACCATTGGAGTACAGAGTAGAAAAGTGACAGCAGAGAAATAGAATACTGTGGTAAGAATCCTTAGTAGTGCAAATCCACACTGCACTGTTTTGCTGCGGGTCCCATTTGTTTTTTGCTTCTTCTTTTTTTTTGAAGACATGTATTTGACTTTGTATGAACTACAGCCTGACTAAGCAAGAATTTTAGGACTGAAAAAGGGTTGTGTACCATTGTCATCTATGTAACACTGTATAACATTAACGTTTGGAAGCTGGCATAAGCTGTAGATATGAGAACTAGGCTTTGTATGGAGACGAATCATGTTTTCTATTTTCAAAATGTTATGCATTTTGTATATTTGCTAAAATATAGGAAGGGGCCATTTACTCTTTTATAGTTTAAATTATGTGTACAGTGTCAGAAATAGCTGATAAGACCCATAAAACAATTTAACACAAGATTGGCTGAAGCATCAGATGTTTATTATTTCGTCTCTGCAGAGCCGGGTGCATCTCAAGAGAGAAGGACACGTCCACCATGAAATCACCCACATTTTATCCCCGACGCAAGCTCCCCGCCCCTTGGGACCTAATTGGCCAGGATCCCTAGAGGTCACAACCTTTCAGAATCGCCTAAGAAGTTACATGCACCCTTCCCCATATTTACAATATATGACCACGCACATAATCATGCTTTTCCCTCGTGGTCTCTTAATTCTCATTAGTAATTCCAAAATGCCCATCAAACAGATCTTAACCTCCCATTTTGCTAAATAGTGCCAAATTCCTGTCTTGCCTTACTTTATCAACCTTTCACTCCTTATAGTTGTGCTGACCTTCAGACTTGCCTCCCAAGATAGGAGGACCTCATCTTTATCTATTTCTTTCCCTGCACCTAGAAAGTCAAGGCCTTGGGAGGCCCTCCCTCTGCTCAGCTGCAAGTTCTAAAAATGTGCCTCTTAGACTTCATTGTATTAGAAAAGCTCAAATACAAAATATATCAAAGCATATGTGTGTAAATATATTTAAAATGTGTTTATACCTATAAGCTAATACATCCATGTTAATACTACTGCAGAAACTAAAATATATTTTATTTCTCTCATACAGGACTTTTCAGGGCACAAATACTAGCTTTTGGATATTTTCAGCTCTGCAGATAGCTGCAGGCCGGCCAACTTCATTCTCCTCAGTGCTAACTTGAAGTCACTTGGCACAGTACAGAAGTCTTAAATTTTGAAGCAGTCTGTAGGCGAACACTGTAATTTCGAGGTATTTCAGTGGTGCCCTCTAATTCTGTTATTGCAGGTAGGTTTCATTGAATTCACTTTTTGGAAAATTGGAGCCATTAATGCATGTGAAAACAGAAGGATGTAGGAGGTCACATGCTTATTAAAACCTGTAAATAGTTTCATAAGTTTACGCTGGGAAGCAACATGCTCTATGTGTATAGAATAATTAGCTTGCCTACATGCAGAAGCTTGGAAAAACTCTTCTAGAAAGCCTAGCCAACAAATATATAGTATACAGCAGCTTTAACAGCTTTGCTAAAGAAGTTGGTAACATATACTTTCAGAGACTTAAGTATCCTTCTACAAGATGCCCTTTGCATACTGATCCAGATTAATATGCCTGTGTCTTTAAATTCTACCAACAAATATACAGGAACTAAAAATCTAAGTAAGTGACTCTTGCTTCTCAATAAGAGAATTAAAAATTTTTTCAGCATATTCTTTGGTGACTCACTGTTTGCAGCTTTCTTTCTATAAACCACCAAACTCACAGAGCAACACTTGGGGTGGGTGGGAAGATTCCTTTGTACTTTCTCTTTAGATGAGTGGATAGTATTGTTTAAAAATGGAAGGCAACAAAGGCTTTTCTAAGGGCAACAAAGGTTAATTCTGGGAAATACTATTAAAATAATGTTGTCTCTTTAGGAGGCTGCACTATGGGGAGAACATTTGCTGTTGGCTAGAAAGTATATTTTCATAACAATCAAACTCAGAAATTTTATCTTTGATAAAATATTTGTCCTTATGGGTTATAGAAGTCTGGACATTCTCAGATAAAGGTGGGTCATTGAAGACCAATAACAGACCTATCCACTTTGAGTGTGTTGCTCAGTGAAATATAATTTTGTGAAATTACAATCAATTTCTCCCCATAAAGTATAGATGCTTTATGGATTCTTGCCTTAATAGAAGCCAGCTTTAGCAATGAGTAGAGACCCTGGAGGAAGTGCCAGCAGTTCTTTCAGAAACATATTTTGAATGAACTCAACTACTGCATTCCGACCATGTCCCCATATTTCTGTCCCATGTGACAGTTGTAGCAAAGCTTTGGATATAAAGATTTCAAAGATAGGACTTATCTGTGAACTTCCGTTGATCCTTCCAAAGGATAGTACTGGTTTTCTTGCTGTCCTCCAGGCCAGAAGTTTTGTGCCTTCTAAACAAAATTTCCAGTTTCCGTTTTAAGGAAAAATGTATCCTCCAATATTTAAAACTGTGGCATTGCTCAATCAAATAATAATTTAAATGCCATTTATGAACGTACTTCCTCGTAGAGAAGACCATTTACCTTTGTTTAGGAATAGTTAATAATAAATTGTCCAAATGCTTAGAAGTCTCTTCTGTTCTATCTGAGTGGTAGATAAGAGGGCCATTTTTGCCAGCTGCCTTCAAGTCGGTCTCAATACATGGTGACCCTTTTGATGAGAGATCTCCCAGCCACTCTGTTATCAGGTGCCTTTCTCAGGTTTTGCAGAGTCTAGAATGTGTCTTGAATGAGTCTATCCATCTGTAATGCAGTCTTCTTCTTTTCCTACTGCTTTCTATCTTATGAAGCATCATTGTCTTTTCTAGTAAGTCGTGTCTTCTCTTGATATGTACAATAGCCTCAGTTTAGTCATATTGGCTTCTAGGAAGAGTTCAGGCTTGATTTGCTCAAGAATCCAATCATTTGTCTTTTTAATAGTCCAGGGGATCTGTAGAACTCTTCTCTAACACCACATTTCAAATGAGTTGATTTTCTTCTGATTAGCTTTCTTTGCTGTCCAGTTTTCACAACCATACATAGAAATTAGAAATACAATGGCATGGACAATCCTTAGTATTCAGTTATATATCTTGTTGCTTGAGGATCTTGTCTAGTTCCTTCATAGCTGCCCTTCCAGGTTCTCATCTTCTTCTGATTGCTTGGCTGCAGTCTTCATTCTGATTAATGACTGAGCCAAGGTATGGAAAATACTGAACTATGTCTTCATCACCAACTTTAAGGTTATATAAATTATCTGTGGTCATTTTTTTTGTTTTCTTGATGTTCAGCTGTCAACCTGCCTTAGCACTTTCTCCTGTGATTTTCTTTAGTAATTGTTTCAAGTCTTTGCTGTTTTCTGCTAATAGTTTGGTGTTATCTGCATATCTTAAATGGTTAATGTTCCTTCCTCAGTTTTCATGTCTCCCTTCTCCAAGTCTAATCCTGCTTTACATATGATATATTCAGTATACAAGTTAAACAGGTTGATAAAATGCAGCCTTCTCTAGCCGACTTGCCAGTTGGAAACCATTCAGTTTCTTTGTATTCTGTCCTAATAGTAGCCTTTGTCCTGCTTACAGGTTCTGCACCAGGACAATCAAATGTTGTGGCACACCCATTTCTTTAAGAGTTTTTCGTTATCTACATAATCAAAGGCTTTGATATCTGTGAAGCAGAAGCTGATTTTCTTTTGAAATTTTTTGGTGTACTCCGTTATCCAATTAAACAGTACAGGATGTGAAATAATCCATGTTACTTCACATCCTGCATTGTTTAATTGTTTCAAAATGATATGTTTATACTTCTATTAATGGTTTTTATGTTGCTTTTAATTGTTTTATTTATGTTTGTAATATGATTCCTGTTGCCTCTTTCTTACCTGAAGCTGGCTTGGCCATCTGGCATTTCTTACTCCATTTATGGTAGAAGTCTTTGGTGTAAAACTTTGCGCATGACTTGGCTTGTGTGGGAAATCAATGCAATGGACCTGCGGTTACTGCAATCCTTGATTTCCTCTTTATTGGGGATTTGAATGCATATTGTATGTTTCCAGTTTGTGAGTCATTCTTGTGTGTTCCATATTAGTTGACAGATTTTAGTTAGAACTAGAGTAGATTCTGTCTCTGTAGAGTGAAGCAGTTTTCTTGGTATACCATCTGTTTCCAGTGATTTATTTCTCTTAAGTGCTGTGAATGCAACTTTCATATCACTTTCTAAAATTGGCAGTTTGTTTTCATATGGTGATTCACTGAACAAATCTGTGAACCTTTCATCTGTTGGTGAGTCAAAATATTTTTGTGCCATCAGGATTTCACAAATTGACTAGAGTTGGGCTTTTAATGCTTTTTGGTGCTGCTTTTAAGGTTTGTATACAGTGCACCCTCCATATATGTGGGGGTTCCATTCCAGGAACTCGTGCGTAAAACAAAAAGGCCAGTGCTTGTGTCCCATTGTCTTCAGTGGAAGTCACATGGGCATGCAGCAGCATGGGTGCCTTGATGATAATGCTTCGTGTGACATTGGATTCATGTATACTGAGGTCACAGAAGAGGGTGCACTATAGTCTTTTAATGCATTTTAATATTTTTAATGTCTAATATTTTTACTTCACATCCTGCATTGTTCATTTGTTTTAAAATGATACTTTTATACTTCTGTTAATGCTTTTGTATTGCTTTTTTTATTTATTTATGTTGTTAGCCCCGTTGAGTCCCATTATTGGGGGAAAGGTGGGATATAAATGAATAAAATTATAATTATATGATAATTGTGCAGGAAAAAAAGGAACTGGATTTGGGCAGTGTGCATGTGTGTGTGCTCACATGTGTGCTCCTTCAAGTTGCCTGTCGACTTAATGGTGACCCCATGAATTTAATAGGGTTTTCTTAGGCAAGGAATATTCAGACGTGGTTTTGCTAGTTACCTCCTCTGAATTATAGTCTACAGCAACTGGTATTCATCAGTGGTTTCCCATCCGAGTACTAACCAGGGCTGACGCTGCTTAGCTTCCAAGATCAGACTGGATCTGGTTCCTTTAGGTTATTTAGGTTATATGTAGAAGGTAAATAGTCTGTATAAAAACTTATTTAATCTCTAAGATATTAAAATTGCCTTCTCAAAAATCCTGTTATAACTAAAGATATCCTGTGTAGTTCATTTGGTATAATGGCTACAATATCTATTGGATCAGGATGCAAATTTTCTAACTTCTTTCTATCTGTATCTTTCAGGAATTTAATCAAAATGCTGCTGTCAATAGGAATGTTAATGTTGTCTGCCACTCAAATTTATACCATCTTCACAGTTCAACTATTTGTTTTCTTAAACCTATTGCCTGTGGAGGCAGACATTTTGGCAGTAAGTATTGTAAAAATCTTTCCTTTTTGTGTAAAGTATTTTTAAAGAAATTGGTGTATCTGAGCAAATGTATTTTAAGAGAACTTGTGCTTAGCATTTCAGAATAAATTGATCCAAGATTATCAACATCTCTATGCAGGATCTTTAAAAAAACCCAAAAAACTCAGCTGGCTTTTAGGCAGTATACTAGGATGGGAAGCCTGTAGTCACTATCAGTTTTTCGTAGGCCAGTAGGAGTCATAAAAGCATACCTGTGTGCTTTCTTTGTATCTTCTTCCCTATAAATGTGCTGTTTCTTTCTTTCTCTCTCACTTGTAGTGGTAAAGGGCAATACACATTTTAAAGCAGTAAAACTGTCTTTGAGATTCTTTAGTGTTTTATACATAAGATGAAATCTATTTGAAAGAGAGCTTCCTTCTGCAGACATACAGCACTTAAAAATAAGCATTATTTAGTAGAGAGTAGTATTTATCACAACAGGATTTGGCTTCGATATTTGTGTGTTAGGTGAATTTCTTTTGGTTATTTCCTGGTTCAGTCTTTGTACTAGTAAACTGCCACACAAAATTTTGTCTAAAGTTCCACTCAGGATATAAAATTCAAGACTTCCTTTCTGGGTTCTCTAAGCCACCTTTGTCAACGTTTTCCTTGTTTACCTCATTTCATTTATGCCAAAACTACAGAATTCATCCTGCCTGTCATTTGAATAGGATATATTCCCTCCATCCTGCAGTCGCACTAACCATTGGGAACATTTCTTCAGTGGGAAGCCATTACTGTGTTACATAGGTTTGCCAGGTCAAATATGAAGTGAGGCTCTACAAGATACTGTAAAACTCTGTCAAACAGGATGGAGGTATTTGTTCTCCTCAACTTTCCAAACCTCAGCCTTGAGCCACAGGCATCCCCTCCTAACATGGCTATTTTTTCACTGGCAGAGAGTGTCAGGAGGAGATACAGAGGAGCACCCAGCTCTTTTCTTGTCACTGGATGCACAATCTGTGCCCCTCCCTCATTCTTCATTAGGGAATAGCTATTGCTATAAACTGAGGTTTGGAAAATGCAGAGGACAGTTATCTTTGTCCCACTTGATGGAGCTTTATGATACTTCATCCTGCTCCATGATTGGCTAAGAATTAAAGGTAAAGAAGCTTTGTCCAATATCCAGTGTGACAACCCTAGTGTTACATTAACATGCTCATTAACTTATTTCTTGTATCCTTCTTTCTTTCAAGCCAAGATCTCCCATGAAATATTTTGTTCCTAGGGACGTACAAGCGTACTATTTGTAGAACAGGATACTCAAAACAGAGAGAAAGTATTATTCTGTTCGAGGCTTCGTTGCTACATAGACTTATTAAAACTTTGGTATCTATGAGTCCTGAAATGGAGATGTGATGAGAAAGTTCTCCAGTGCATGTAGAAAAGGAAATATATTTAATGCTAAATAACTACAGTTTACCCACACAAACATCCAAATCCACTAATGATCAGCCTACTGCACCCAAGGACCTGTCTGTTTCTGCATTCTGTTGCCAACAATGGTCAGTCAGATATATCTGGAAAGCCCATAAGCAGTAAATAAGGTTAATAGTTCTTCCATGTTGTTTGCATCTAGCATGTATACTCCATACAGTAGCAGTAGCTGTTGATATATTGGGTTTTTACCTTGAACTTGTCTAATCTCCCTAAAATACTCCTTTTTTCTTTTTCTTTTAAAGAAAGTAAGCATTTACCACTACTTTCGCCAGCATGATATACAACTAGAGAACCTTTCTTTACAACAAATATGGTTTTGTTTTTCTTTTCTTACATATTACTAACATCTTGCAGAAGTGTTTTTCCTACCAATAAATTCTCATTTCTTCGACCCCTCTTGGGACTGTATTAAGCCAAGGTCAGTCCAGGATCTGCTTGCTAATCCTAGTTTAGAGTAGACCTCATTTACTCAAATGCTGAATGTTGAGTCAATACATACCTAAATTACATTGATCAAATGATCACACTCTAATTTGGACCAAGAGTTGGATTTTGGATGCAGTTCCTTATTTCTCTCTACAAAACGTTTGCTCCAGATTCTCCTTTTGAATGAATCTTCTGCTCATGATAGAGTTTTGTTACCACGAGAGCAGTACAGATTAAGATTTCAACTGGCTCTCATTTAAATTTCACAACCTTGGGATTTTCTTCACTACAAAACACTGAGAATAGTCATATGTCTTTAATTTTACTCAACTGTGTTTCATATGACTGTTAAATCACTGTGACCACAAGCAGTGGAAAGAACATGTACAAAAGATGACATGGATTACACAATTTCAGATTTCTTTTGAAAACATCTCTGTTACGTGCAGACTGTTTACCACAGTTTGAAAGTAAGAAAGCACTTTACAACTAATTTAAAAATGACACATTGATGAGAGGAGAAGGCTGATCTGTTTATGCATTTATTTAACGTATATCCTGCCTTTCTACTTTTATGGGGCCCAAGGCAAGAACTTAAGCAGCTGTTCTGAAAATGGAAACAAAACACTTTTTGGTACATTTCAAAATTTAATATTCAGAAATGTCTTAGTTTTACTTGATAACAGTCTCTGGAGGTAGCCATTGCAGCAGAACCAGCAGAGTTGTGTGTCACATTAAAATAACTAAGAGCTTTATTATGACTTAAGTTTTTTAAATTCTACATTTTTAACAGTAAATGTTTCTGAGGAATAAAGGTACTTTTTAACAGCTCTAGATAATTTAGCTCATCCCAAGGCAAAATAATGATTATATCTGAAGGCAAATAATCTTGACAGGTTAAATATGGAAGTGAGTCATGTAAAAACTGGAACTGAAATGGATCAGGGATAAATGAAGGAGCACAAATTGTTGAACCTTGAGTTTGCTTTTTTGATCCTTCAGGCCTAAAGTTGGAGGTATACCAGTCTCTTCTTCCTAAAGCCAGGAAGGTGGTAATGTGTACATTGAAGAATCTTAATATCAATTGTTATGTAATTGTTATATGTTATGACTCAATCTTCTGTTTAGTATATAATATTTCATTTTGCATTTGTTTTTCATTTAGTTTAATTTTGAAAATGCAACACAGACATTTGATGATCTCCCAGCAAGGTTTGGCTATAGACTGCCAACGGAAGGCTTGAAGGTAAGAACTCACAGCTTCAAATAGCAAGTAACGAAGCTGGGATAAATAAATACATTTTTAGCTTAATGTTTTATACTTAATATATTATCTTAGGCTTATGTCTTGTGTCATGTTGTTGTGTTAGTGCAGTAGAAATCCCACCCACCAGCTGTTTATACTCACTGAAAACCAGTTTCCCAGTCTTCTGGAGCTTTTTCTTTTCTTTTCTTTTCCTTGCCTTTTTTTTTTTTTTGGCATGCAAGTGGGTTGCCTCTTGATTCCTGATTTGCTGGTGAAAAATTGGTCTGTCAGTGGATATCCCCACTGGATTTAGGCCTTCATCTTAGATGCTCTGCAGGTTTAACATAAAGTCAGTGGAAAGAAATTTTTATGTCTGTAGCTTTCCCCCAAACTTTGAAAATCAAATTTCTGTCTTGTCTTAGAATTATTTTTCTAAAATAATTGCTTGACAGAAGAAATACGGTAAGCCCTTTGACACCACCTCAGATCTCTAATTTACAGTAGGGACTAAAGGATGATTCAGTTGATCCAGATGTCTGGAAATCTATCTGCACAGTGGAAAGCAGGCTTGTGTGTATGACTTAATGCATGCATTAAGCAGTATATTTAGTTACAGTATTAAAATGGGGTATGACAACTGGAAAGTATTTTCATAAACTTTGCCTAGATATTGTTGTCCATACTTTGTAAGGACACATTATTTCAAGACAGCTACCATATAAGACTTGGTGAACCTTCTTATAGCCAACAACAGAAGTTTGGAATCAAGACGACCAGTACACATTGAATTCTCTGGATTTGCTTTCATAACTTGAGCGTTGGAACTGTAAGAACTTAAAGGTTTGCTGCAGTTATTAGGCATAAAAACATTCTCCTAAAACAGTATGAAAAAAAATGGTATAATCACTGTAGAGTGGAGGGATGGAGGTTGCTAGGCTATGTTGCATCTTGAAAGCTATGGGTCATTTCTGCCATTTTGTTGCATTTCAACCATCCTGCTTTATTAAAAAAGGATTTCCATTAGCTTATTTGTACTCAGAGAAATTGTACTGAATCACTCTGTTCTTCTTCGTGGTCTCTGTGCCTCATACGTTAGGAGCTTTCACGCCTGCTGGTAGCGTTTGGAAATTCCAGAGCTTAGTAGCTTGGCGGGAGCCGCTCCCCCATGCCGGTACTGCGCATGTTCAGCCCGCTGAGCAACGGTCACTCCTCAGTTCTTTCTTGTCCGCTGTAGCGAACGGAAGGTTCTTAGTGGCTTGTGCTTTCTTGGCGTTTTCTTCTCGTTTTTTGACTTGGATTTCGATTTTTGGCTTACGGTTTTTGGATTTTGGACTGGTTTCTGGTATTTGAACCCCCTTTTACCCCCTTTCTTCTCTTTGGACTTTGTCTTTAGTCTATGTTGCCGCTTTTTAAGAGTTGCGTCTCTTGCGGGCAGAAGGTCATTTTATCAGACGGGCACCGTGAGTGCCTTTTCTGTTTGGGCGAGGCCCATAATGTCCAGGCCTGCCCTGTTTGCTGGCAGTTCACTCACCAAACCCTCCGTAACCGCTTGGCAAGAATTAAGTCTCATTGTTGGGAAGAGTCCTTGTGAGCGCAGGAACTGCCCAAGACCCATGTTGTGATGGCAGAGAAATCGACTCGCTGAGTGACCATTCCATCATCGATGGTGTCGGCGGCTGCCGCTCCATCCACTTCGTCAGTACCGCACTCGGTACCGACGTCGAAGCTACTGAGGATCCCGAAACTGTCGGCTCCTCTGACTTGCAAGGAATCTGTAGGCTCACAGGCCTTGGCCTTCTCCAAGCCCTTGACAATGGCCCAAAGGAAGCATCCTCCTACCCAGGACACCAGAAAGGAGAAGGAAAAAAAAAAGAAGGAGAAAAAGAGGCGCTCCCCTTCGAAGGAGCCTCGCCTCCCAATACCTCCACCTACCCATCTCACTGGGGATCCAGAAGAGCACCTGGACCACCAAGAGGTCCTCGAGGTGTCGGACGAGGAGCAGACTGTGGAGGTCCTGCCCTCGGAACCGCCCGAATTAACGGCTGCGGTTACCCCTCTGAGTCACCGTACATCGGTGGACCGCCGGGAGGAGACTGTGGCCCGACATTGGCCTTTGCCCAGTCACTGGCCAACCTCTAGACGGAGCGAGTCCTGCTCTCCCGAGCAGAGAGCCAGGCCTCCATCTCCGTGCTACAGGGAGATGTGCCTTCAGAGAGACCACTCTCAGGACTCGGTGTATACCTCCGCCTCCTACCTCAATAGGTACGGCCAGGAGCACCTCTGGCGCGAGCACCCGGGGTCCTATTATTTGTACTCCCCATCGTACAGGGATAGGTACCACCCGGACATATGGTACTGGTCGCCTCAGCACCGATCCCGCTCGCCCTCTAGGGAAACCTACCGCTCCTGGTCTGACAGAGTGCTTAGCCGATCATCCTCTCACCGATCGCTCTTGCCGCGCCATTGGAGGTCTAGGGAGCCCTCACTCCGTTACAGGGCAGTGTCGCCTTCCCCGAGGACAACATCGACTGTGACACAAGCTGTGCCTCAAGCCACTGTCGCACAAGCGACGCGGGCGACGACATCGACGACACAGGCTGTTCACCGCCTTCAGCCCTCATTGGTGCCCATCGAAGTCACACCGATCCCAGCCACGACATCGTCTGTGGTACCGGTGCTGTCTATTGCTCCAATGGTGACCTTGTGTCCCCCCCCCGCAAGCCATCTGTGGAGAAGTCAGTGGAGAGATCTCCGACTTCTTCGGAGTTGTATGAGTCCAACTCTGAATACTCGACTCTGTCTTCCCCTGAGTTGCCTCCACTAGCTTTCGGGGAACCAGGCCCAGAGTTGGCACCAGAGGGCGTCTGGCAGTTCTCCGCAATCCTCCTACACATGGCCACAGCCCTTGGGCTGAAGGTTGCGGAACCGGCTCCAGCGGCGCATGATCCCGTCTTCCAGTACCTGGAGACGCACCCACCATCCACTGCGCCGCTGCACTTTCTGCCGACACTATTGGATGCCCTGAAACAGCCGTGGGCAAAGCCGGCCTCAGCTCAGCCGATTCCGCACCGGCTTGAGCACCTCTACAAAACCCAGAGGGAGGACATGGAGTTCCTCTTCAGTCATCCGGTCCTGAACTCCATTGTGGTAGAACCGGCTCTGACCAAGGGTGGTAACAGAGCACACATGACCCCACCAGACCGTGAACGCCGAAAGCTTGACACCTTTGGTAGGTGATTCTACTCTGCCTCCTCCCTGTTGGCCAGAACTCTGAACACGATGGCCTGTCTCGCGGCGTACCAATGTAACCTCCTGGACCGGCTCACCCCGCTCCTCGCGAATCTACCAGAAGACTCCCGTGCAACTGCCACACAGCTCTTCAACGAGGCTGTGGCGGTCTCGAACCAACAGATCGCCTCCTCGAGGCATGCCATGGAGGCCACCTCGAGGGTGATGGTGGGTGCAGTTGCCCTTCGACGACACACGTGATTGTGCTCATTGGGCTCCAGGAGGACAGCCGCAAGAGGATCGAGGACCTCCCATTTGACGGCCAGGGACTGTTCCATATCTCAACGGATGAAGCTATGGACCATCTCGTCAAGGCCTGACTAACGGCCAAGAAGATGGGCATCAACCAACTGCCGCAGTCTCACTGTAGCATCGGCTCCTGGCCATTGTGGCATAGATCCTCCTCCTCCACATACCAACCGCGGTCCCCGCGATCGACTGTGTCCCGGCTGTTCACTTCATATACTGCACGGAGACCTCTTCGAAGACGCCCATCTTCCTCTTCCAAGAAGTCTTCGTCTGGGACGAAGTCCCATTTTTGATGTGTTGTGCAGGTCGCCACCGATACCAACGTTGACCCTCCCAGCAGCCCTAGAAGATCAGCCGAGCTTGATCAGATAACTCGCTGAGTGGCGGAAAGTCACTATGGACTCTTGAGTACTCACCATCTTGGCTACGCCATAGAGTTTCACAATATTCCACCGTGAGGAGTCTACTACTCCACTCCGGCCAGCTTGGTACTGCTGGAAGAGATCCAGTCTCTTCTACAAAAAGGAGCAATCAAGGCACTTCCGTCATCAGCCAAGACCACCGGCTTCTTCTCAAGGTATTTTACCATACCGAAGACGGACGGAACCCTGCGGCCTATCCTGGACCTCAGAGGGGTGAAAGACTACATCTGCCCCAAGAGCCTCAAGATGGTTATGCTACCCTTGATCCTGCCTTTCCTTTGGCGAGGGGACTGGTTCACCTCCATCGATCTTCGGGATGCTTACTTCCACATCCCCATTCGCCCGCAGCACAGACGATACCTACAGTTTGCAGTCGACGGCACCTGTTACCAATATAGGGTGCTACCGTTCGAACTCTCAACCGCGCCCAGGGTCTTTACCAAGTGCATGGCCCCTGTGGTGTCGTTCCTGTGCACAAAGGGCATCTCGATTTACCCCTACCTTGACGATTGGCTCTTGGTGGCGTCCTGCAAACAGAAATTCTACAGGGACATACATCGGACACTTACTCTTCTCACCCGTCTCGGACTCCAGGTCAACCCAAAGAAGTCCCATCTCGAGCCCACGAGGGTTCTCAACTTCATCGGGGCGACCCTGGACGCGGTATCAGCAAGGGCTTACCTACCGATGGACTGGACGCTCCATCGGGCAGTGTCTACCATCTTCTGTGCCCCGACGGTAACAGCGAGGAGAATCCAACAACTCCTCGGGTACATGACCTCGACGACCGCCATGACCTACCTCTCCAGGCTTCGGGCAGGACCGCTTCAGCACTGGTTTGTTCGAGTCTTTGATCCACTCTTGGGCGACGAGGCACGCCGCTACCAGCTACCTCTACACGTGCGCCAGTCCCTGCTGTGGCGGCAGTCTTACAGCCACCTGTCGGGCATGCCGTTCCGGGAGCAGAATCCAAAAGTCACGGTAACGACAGATGCATCCCTCTACGAGTGGGGAGCACACTGCGGCGACCTCAGAGTCCGCGGCTGGTGGATCAGTCACGAGACCGCTCTCCACATCAACGCCCTCGAGCTGCTTACCATCTCGAAAGCTCTATGGACATTTCGACACCTTGTCACAGGCCGCTCAGTGTTGATCCTAATGGACAACATGGCTGCGGTCTGCTACATCAACAGGCAAGGAGGACCCATTCGACCACCCTCCTCAACATCGCCCTCGACCTCTGGGGCTGGTGCGTCTCGCTCCGAATCCATCTGGCGGTGGTTCACCTGGCTGGGCAGGAGAACATCACAGTGGATGCCCTCAGCAGGACACCTCATGCCACCACGAGTGGTCCCTCTCCAGCCAGGCCTTCCAGTTGGTTCGAGATTGATGGGGCGAGCCAACGATTGATCTCTTTGCCACCAGCCAGAACGCGAAGTGTCATCGGTACTGCTCGAGGGCCGGCCGCGATCGCCACTCCATTGGCGACGTCTTCCAGTTCCGGTGGAACGAGGGATTCATCTACACGTTCCCTCCATTCCCCCTCCTGGGCTGGGTGATATCGAAGATCCTCGTGGACTGAGCAGACATTGTCCTCGTGGCACCGTACTGGCCGAGGCAGCACTGGTTCGGCTCCCTGTTTGAGGCTGCCCGCGGACGGATTCTCCGGTTTCTGACGGTACCGGACCTCCTGTCCCACTCCAACAGTCTCATCCTTCACCCAGACTTGCCACTCCTGGCCCTCCATGCCTGGAGGATATCGCCTTAGACGATCCTGTCATCGGCAATGTCCTGACCGTGGCCAGGAGGGAGTTGACACACCACAATTATCACTACAAGTGGTGGCTCTTCGTTGCCTTTGCGGAGGAACGACGAGAGCCGGTATCGCCTGTCAACCTGCCTACCGTGCTTCGCTTCCTGCTACACCTTCGGCAGCAGGGCTTGGCCTTCCTGTCACTGAAGGTTTACTTTGCCGCTATTGTGGCATACCAACCACCACGATCCCCATTGGTGGCTCGTCCATCACGGTACCGTGAAGCAGTTTTTGAAGGGCCTGCAGCACCTCTACCCACCAGTATCGCCGCCGCTACCGCCGTGGTCACTATTGCTGGTGCTATCGCAGCTGATAAGACCGCCCTTCGAACTCATGGCGACTGCAGATGACAGGCTGCTTGCCATGAAAACTGCCTTCTTGGTGGCTGTCACCTCTGCTAGGAGGGTGGGAGAGCTGACAGCCCTGCGATCTGACGAGCCATACTTTGTCTTCCATAGAGACAAGGTGGTCCTTCAGCCTGACATTTCATTTCTGCCAAAGGTGGTGTCTAACTTCCACCTGAGTCAAGACGTCATCTTGCCCACCTTTTACCGGGACCCGACTACACCTTTGGAGCAATTCCTTCACTCCTTGGATGTTCGTCGGGCCTTGGCCTTCTACAAGGACAGGACTGCCTCTTTCAGACAGACCTCGCACCTCTTTGTGTGCTATGGCAGGTGTCGAAGAGGCCACAAAGTTTCTACCCAATGCTTTGCTAAATGGACGGTCCAGACTATTCACCTGGCTTATGAGCTTGCCAAGAAGCCTCTGCCAGCTTTCCTCCAGGTTCATTCCACCAGAGCTGTGGCTACATCTGCAACCCTCCTGCGAGGAGTCGACCTGCAGGAACTCTGCCGTGTGGCGAACTAGTCCCAGCCATCGACCTTCGTGTGCCGCCACAGGCTAGACTGCCAGTCCCGTTGAGATGCTCGGTTTGGACGTGCTGTGCTGGCTTCTGTACTTTAGGACCTAACCCACCATCCTACCGGTAAGCTACACAGTCTCCTAATGTATGAGGCACAGAGATCACGAAGAAGAAGAACAAGTTGCTTACCTGTAACTGTAGTTCTTCGAGTGGTCATCTGTGCCCTCATACATGCCCGCCCAAACGTCCCCTCTTTTTCAGGTCCCTTTTTTCTCTGCGGACCAAAGAACTGAGGAGTGACCGTTGCTCGGCGGGCTGAGCATGCACAGTACCGTTATGGGGGAGGGGTTCCCTCCAAGCTACTAAGCTCTGGAATTTTCCAAACACTACCACGCAGGCGCGAAAGCTCCTAATGTATGAGGGCACAGATTACCACTCGAAGAACTACAGTTACAGGTAAGCAACCTGTTCTTTTCACATTTCTTTGAAAATTGTATGTGACTTGGTTAGGTTGAAATATCCTTTTCATTGACTGGCATGTGTATTAAAATCTTTACTATGGAGCTTTTAGTGTATGAAGGCAAAACTTTATGTAGCACAAAAAAAGTGGGGAAGGGAAGAAACCATTTTCTTCCACCAGTGATGCTTATTTTATTTTTAGTATGGAAGATTTTAGAAAATGTTTGATGAGATATGATAAGGAAGATGTTGGAAAATAAAGTGTTGGTTGAACCTGAAGAATAGCACCCTGATAATCACTGGACTTATTACAGAGATACTATTACAACAGTCAAGCTTAAGCTTGAATCCACGACAGTTAGTCTAAGGCAGGGTTGGGCAGCCTCAGATAGTCATCTAGGGGGATTGGTAAAATTCCTTCCAAAGAGTCTTCTAAATTGCTGGTTGCTGGTTGACTTTCTGCTTATCTTTATTGTGAAGAGAATAAAAATGTTTTTTATGACTGCTATTTTAGTTATTGGATTATGGAAATAGGTTTGTATTCAATTATTGAGTGAATTTGCCAAAGAACTGTGGATAAGAAGATTCCTGTAGCAGAAGAAATAATAAGGGAGGGCATGCTTCCTATCACCCAACTAATATACTAGAAGCAGATTTCTGTATTCAGAAACATAAACATGGTACAGTCCTTCCTGAATCCACAGCAAAAGGATGGGGAGCATGTGCCCTCCATATGTTGTTGGATTGCAAATCCCATTAGCTTTGTCTAATATGGTCCAGTAGTAAGGAACCGTAGAAATTAAAATCTGTTATCTGGAAGGCAACCTCTTCCCCATCCTTGCTGTAGCAGTTCACACTGCAATTAGAGAATTTCATTTGAAGTGTTCCCAATATATGAAATTGGATTTGGATGGGAGGAATACTTATTTCCTTACTGAACTCATTTTTCAACTTCAGCAATATAAAATGCTTCATTTATACTATATATAGCTTACCGTATTGTATTATTAGACATGTTTATGAATTTAAAACTATAAAATTTAAAACTATAAAAGACCTAACTTTGTATAGGCAAACTCTTTGGTAAAGAAAGAGTTGCAGACTGCTGCACATAGAATACTTTAACAAATGGATCTTAGCTTTCCTAGCTGAAAAGCAGGAAAAAATGAAAACAGAAAATATGTGTTTTGTGATAAACAGGGCATATTTGGAAAGAAGCAGTCATAGATTTAAGGACTGGACTACCTATGTTGGATATAAAGTTTAAATCAACATTGAAAACATTGAATTCATCAGTTAGTATGTCACACAAGGAGTAAAAGCCCCCAGTATGTTTCTCTTATGAAGACAACAGCACTTAGCTAGAGGCAGAAATACATGTTGGATCTGAAAGAAGGAAAATATTGGAGATTTTTATTTTTTTTCTACATTCCTCAAACTTATCTTGGGAAGGGGTGAAGGGAAGAAAAATCCTTCCCAAATATTTCAGGGTTTTTTTCCCCTGGGCCTTTGATCCTTCTTCCCTGATGTGCTTATTTTCCACAACAATCACGTGTTTTGATGAGGTAGGAGCAATGACATCCAGTATTACTTTCCTACCAGATGTCTGAAATCATACATGCTTGGGAGCACTGTACCGTGTAATCTTTCTGGACACTTAATTGGCTCCAAGAATAACTTAATTATATAGTCACCATATGACACAGAATCACAATTAGATTGTCAGTTATTAGATAATAACTCACAAATGAAGAGTATAGCCAAAAGATGTGGAGGTAGAGAGGAGAGACCCAGTTAGGTTCAACCTTCATCCAAAGCTTTACTGAAGAAATTTTCTTTGAATTATCGTTGTCATATCATGTCCTCCTTCCTCTCTCTGTGACTCTCTCGAAATCCTATCCTTACAGTGTTCTTTTTTTTTTCCAATTGCTATTTCCTTCTTATGTAGTTCCATTTATTGTCTCTGTATGTTCTTTCACTTCCCCAAACACATCTGAAGTAAAGCACTGCTCAGTTGTATGTTTCCTGTTCTTTTTGAAGATACTTTGCTAGTTAATACTATAGTTCTATTAGTAAAAATTTCACATACCCTTTATATATAGGGTTGATGTAAAAAGTCAGAGAAATGGAGACTGGCCACAGAAACTTGGTCAGAAGTCAGGATGAATCAGGGAAATTGTAGTTAGAATATACACATGTTAGTGTTTTGTTTTGTCTTTTTGTTACCAGTGCAAGCCAGTCTGCACTTGTGGAAGCAGAAGAATATATACATAATATAACAATGCACACATATTCTAGAGTAATATTTTATGGTTTTGAAAATGTTTGTTTATAGTTTTTAATGATAAAACAGAATAAAATGATATAAATGTTAGCAGTATTTCATTTTGAAGAAGATGATTGACTTCTTGCAACCAGTTCAAACATCCTGGAACCAGATTTGAAGATACAAATATTTTGACAGCAGTCAGTTTCTTGTTGGCTGGACATGGTAGCTAGCCATTATTCCTTCAAGCCAGCTGAAAATGCACTTCTGCCACAATATTACTATATTCTTAAAAGTAAAAATAAGATTGGCGTGGAAATTATACCTTATTGGCAGAGTTATGCAAACAAAAGCTATGTTAAAATGATACTGTTTTTTAAATAAAACAGGAGTTTAGATTGATTACTATGTACAGTTTAGCATTGAGACATGTTATATTCTTCAAAAGAAAACATGCAGCTTTTAAAACAGTAATATTCTGTTTGCTGTGGTTTAGAAATTTCTTACAACTTCTGTCTTGTGTAATTTAAGATCACTTTTGTGGTATATGTTTCTTCAGTTAAGTCAATGTTCAGTCACATTAATCTCTGTTTTGACACACAATTAAATGTGGTTATGTAGTTTTAGTCAATTTAATAAGAATTTTATTTAATGTAACCTTTATTTAATATAGTGTAACATGCGCACATATACTGGGCATGCACACATATATATTGGGGCTATTTTTGAGTGGTAATCAGTGAAATCTACAAATGGAAGCAGAAAATAAATTTTTGGTGTCAACCTTATGATGTTCCTCTGGGTTTCATCATTAGGCACCTGAACCTAGTAATAATAATTCATTTAAAACCAAATAGGTAAAGAATTATTTAGACTTCTTAAAGATGAAAATTATGCCATAAATTTTTCATTAAAAGAGTACGTTAAAAGAAAATTGGGTAATATGCTGGAACATCAGTATCACATCATTGATGTGTCCATAGTTCCAGTGAAGTAAAATTTTAATGGTTGATAATGAGTTGATTTTGTCATCGATGTGAGGTTGACATAAAGAGTTAGTTCATTGATCTGTTTGTCCATTTTGATCTGTTCTGGTTGGCAACTGCTCTCCAAAGCTCAGGCATGTAGTAATCCCAATCATGTTTTCTTATGACTAGAGATGTTGAAGGTTGAACCTGGGGTGATCCTTGCCCTAGTTCTGAGAAATGGGACTTTCATACCTATTTCCTCCATCCCCATCTCATTTCCTGTAGTTTATTTATCAGAAGAATTTCCGTAGCATAAATGGTTGGTTATTGCAAGCAATATGTGATTACTTTATTAGTAAATGATTACAGTACTCCTGCTTATTTTTGTAATGCGCATTACATGCAACTATCTCTTTATAATTGAAGCTAAGCTGTGATTCACAGCATGAGCTTTACATCTGATACTTTAGGGAAAAAATAAAGTTGTATTGCAGGACTGTATTTTGAAACAACCTTAGAATAATTAATAGGCCATATTTTAATGCATACTTGCTGTTCGTGTGTATACCAGAAGGCATCCCATTATGGTAGCAAGCTTGAAATATCTGACTATCCCCATTTCCTCTTGATCAGCTGATGCAGAAATCTTTTGTTGAGGAGCGTATTCTGGCAATAACATTCTGAGCATTCAAATTGTTCTCAGAAATGTATGAGCTACTGAAAAAGGAAGGGTAGATTTCTTCCTTTGTCAGATATAAGTTGCTCTGCATTTTGAAGACATTCTTGAGCCCTATTGAGTAACATGGTCTTGTCCCGCAGTGGCTCAGTGAGTTATCTCTTGGGTGTTTCTGTTGATCTTTAACAGCTGTTGAGATACATTGCAGGGTGTTTCTCTTCTGTCAGAGTCTTCATGCTGCTGTGCCCCAGAAACAAATGAACACTTCTGTTGAATGGACAAGGTTGTCTCCTGTGTATGGATCTGATCAACTATGCAACTGTCTGGCCTTTCATAGCAAATGATGCTGCATTCAGTAAGAGAGTGGCACTTATCTGGCTAGACTACTTCGAAACGGCTTGTTTTCAGTGGATTTCAGAACACAGCAGCATGTATATCTTCTTCTGTGTTCATGCTTCTTTTGGGTTACAGAATAGCAGGCAATGATGCAGGCTGCGGTACCAAAACCAGCTGTAAGTGCAAAGGCAGAATTGCATGTTCTGATAATAAGTGTTATAAAGACTGTAGCAAGATCCTCTTTGGATGTCTGTACTACAGTTGAATTGTCACTGATACTTTTTCAAAAAAATATTGTTACAAGATTTAAAAATATAAATGCAAAGAAGTTGTGGAATGAGAAAAAGAGGACAGAGGGAATACATAGGATATTGAATTTCCAGTGAACTTAATGGAGAAATTTTTAGAATTTGATCGGTATTTTAGCAAGATATCTCTGTACACATGTATATTCCTTTATAGATCCCAATGAGCAATAACATTGAAATGTCAAAGGTATGTTTGAGTAAATAGTACCTGTATTTGTGTTCTTTCTTAAGGAGTCGTATTTTCCCTGGATAGTGGTTGAGATCTTCCTCACCTTTCTTTCTAACATAACTGCAGCGAGCTCCAGCAATCTTTATTTCAAGATTAAATGTAATACATTCTATTTGCAAATGCAGGATTGTACTGCTGTTAATTTTGTGAATGATAAAACTTAATCTCAGATAGTTGTCAGATAGTTCCAGAGAGACTTATACAGAACATTTCAAATACTGACATTTTTTTCAAGTAGTTTTTACAAAATACAGGGGTCAGGTATAAAGATCTGTAATGCAGATAACAGTATCTGAAGGAGGCAGAAACCTGTGGCTAACAGTGAAGAAGATGGTAGAAAGAAGACTCTAGGTGGGAGTAATGTGGGGAGAAGTGGCACCATGCTTCCGAGGCCTTGGAAGCGTATAAGAAGCATATAAAATAACAAAAACATCCAGTTTGTCTATAAAGAAAGGTAGCACCTGATGGCCAAATGCTGTTAGTTTAACTTTTTTTTAATGTACAACCCCATATTGTCATTTGCAGCTTTGCAATTCAGGAAGTCGATGTAGAGCGCCGTGTTTGCCAGCGTATAAAACACACCTGTGTATAAGACACACCCCATTTATACACCGACAAATGCTATTTGTTGGCATATAAGACACACTGGTGTATAAGACACACCCCATTTTCAAACGGTGTTTTTTGGGGAAAAAGTGAGTCTTGTATGCCAGCAAATACAGTAACTTCTTTCCATAGGTGGACCCTGCTGCCCATGTAAGGAAATAGAAAGAGAAAGATATATTTCCCATCAGAAATGCATTTGTTGAGGATCAGAACTCTTGAATAGGCAGTGAGCTGGACATAACAGGTCATCTCCAATTGTTAATCTGAGCTATAGTAAACCATTAAATCAGTGAAACTTACATAAATTCTCAAATTCCCAGTGGGTCTATCCTGGATTGAGGCCATTTTTGAAAATCCAGAATACTGCACTTTTGAAACGTCTGTTTCCCAATGAGCAGTAGGAGAATGTTGCCCTATAATGGCTTTGTTATAAACCTGGAATACAATTTTTCCTTCTTTGGAAAATGTCTGTAGTGCATATAAAATACAATAGAGGTAAAATGGACTTTACGTTAATTTTAGTGCTTGTATTAGTAAGGGAAATTAGTCCATGTCTGCATCCTTTATATAGGCAGACTTACGTGATTGAAATGAATGGGGAGACTGAGCTATGGAAAAGAGCTCTATGAACACTAGAGTGCACATAAGTCTCTGAATTGGAATAATTGTCTCAGCCCATTTCCACACTACAATGTTAAGAGTGCTTTAGTCCACTTTCAGCATCCTATGGAATCCTGGGGTTTGTAGTTTAGTGAGGGACATGTAGAATTCTCAGCCAGAGAGTTCTTTGGTGTCAGTAAACTACAAACCCCAGAATTCCACAGGATGTTGAAAGTGGATTAAAGCACTCTTAACATTGTAGTGTGGAAATGGCTTCAGTACTTTTACAAATAATTGGCCCTGACTTATAGTCTAATGGTCTCACTGCTCCAAAACAGATGAACGGTGAACCTCAGCTGAAAAGGACTAGCAAATAAATTTAATTACATTACTTGCTTAATCTTTGTTCCTATGTTCATTCCTTGAGTTCCAAATATACTGTGCTACAATAGATTTCTATTTACAAAAGATTTTTTTACTGCCCATAAATCTGCATGAAGAAGTAGAAGGAATCACATTCTTTTTATTACTTCTGCTCCTCTAATTATATGTAGAGAAGATTTATTAAACAGACTTTGAGGAATATCTTTTGGTTTATGTAAAGCTTTTTTGCCTTACTCTTCAGCTTAAAAAACTCCAGTAATTTACAATCAATGAAATTATTAAGAGAATTGTTGTCTGCTGTCTTTGGGTGGGCGGAATTCAGGCTGGTAGAATCTGTGTTGGTTTTGTTTTGTTTTTGCTAGACCCCAAAGATCCACCAAGTAAAAGATTTGGACTTCTAATTACAGAATTCTGAGCTCAAGAATTTGGGTACTAGAGTAGAACTAAACTCAAAGTACTTCTAAACTCCTATTCATCTCCCCAGTTCATGAATTTAGGGTGTGTTACTTTGTTGCTATTGTTAAACAATCAGAAGTAGGACATTCTTGGCAAATTATTTCACATCATCCACAAATCTACCACGGGATCTGAAATTCCTGCTGCCCAGTACAACACAAAAAGAAAAAGAGATGAGGAGCAAAGAGCAAGTTTGGTTACCAGTATCAGCTGGAAACTGATCATTCCAATAACTGTAGTATTTCCCATTCCATATCCCCTTTCACAAATAAAGTGTCCTTGAGCATTATTGAATATTTAATTCTATCCTTCTGGATACTTTGGTTGAGCAGAAAACACTCAAAGAGCAAAGGTCCAAAGAAGTTTGAGAAACAAATGCCATTTAAAAGGTTTACTTGGATATGCATGTGTACAAAATGAAAATATTAAAATAAATGTGAATTAGTAGCTGCCACTTTTGAGACTGAGACTCCAGTAATCCTATACTAATGTTGCCAACAAAAGTAGCTGAAAACAGAATTTATGGATTTTTGCTTTTAAAAGACTGTGAAAGTGGTAGGCGTCACTCCAGTAAAGCACTTCAACATATGCTTGACTTTAAGGTTTAGTTTTCATGAAATATCTCTCTCTGGTGTGTGCGTATGTGTGCACTTAAGTGCTTGGCTGGATTAAAGCCCAGGTGAAGTAGAGCTGGGAACATAACTCATTTATCCTTGACAAGTTGTCACTACATGATACATGATACTTTGGCATTTGATGAATATTTGGGGGTGTGCTTAGACCTGTGAATTATTCTTCCTTGCCTGGTATTGGAAGCTGGTATGGTGATCTTATATTTGCCATGATAAGTTACTGCTTAGTCCCCCTGATAAATGATTCCTGCATTGATAAAACTTGTAGCATGTTTTCAATCTTTGTGACAAGAACTTTCTTAAAGTAGACCTGTCCAAGTAGAAAGAAGCTCAGTTTCTGTAACCCAAGTTGTACATCTTTTTGAAATCCATTTCAAAATCAAGTGAACAACAACACATATAGACTTATTAGTATAGAATTGATTATCATTGGCCTCGCACCATACCTTATATCTTAGCTACTAAAGGTTCAAGTAGCAGGTGCTTTTATGCATATTATTCCTTGTTTCACAGTGAATTAACATTGTAACAGTAGTTCTATATACAATTGGGGATGAAGCTATTTTTGGAGAAAACCTTCAGAAAAACCACCTAACCCAGAATATGTTTAAAATGTCATGGTATCTATTTTAGAATATTTTTAAAAAAACTGCCACAGCTGATCAGTGTAGCAAGGACATTTTCTTGGCTATGGTAACTTGGATGGTAATTGATGTCCAGTCTTTGAGAACTCCATGAATATAGCTTTCAGCTGAGAAGAATGGGAATAATAGCATAAATATCTTTCTTTTCCCAGGATATTACGAAAACCACACTGACCAGGCAGATGGTTGTAGAGATAACATTTTCTGTTCCTTCTACCCTCCTACAAAGAAGGGTCAAGCTAGTAAGAGATGAGAAAATTGGAAAAAAATCCGTGCTGTATTGAGCCAGAACCTTTCCCTTTTCCGACCTTGTACTGAGCATGAAAGTGGTTTCCACCAGAGGGCACTATAAGAACTCCTCTAAAGTCACAGAGATTGAAACATGTCTAAATCAATTTTTGTGTACTCCCACTTCTTTATTTAGAGAGCCTGAGATTCTGTAGATTCCAGACATAGCAGAATAACAAATATTTTAGTCTCATATAATTTGAAGTAAAGGGGTTGCCATTTCGAGGATGTTTCTTAAGACATGTCATTTGTGGAATGTTGGCTTTCTTTAGAGTATCCATGTTAGTTTTAGCAATAGAAAGATAAAAATACTATGGCACTATGGCATCCAGGTCTTATGGCTTGAACTGGTGGGGTAGGTGCATGTTGCAGACATATGAGAGGAAATAGAAGACGCGATTTGTTCATGGACTTCAAGATAGCTAAAATCTAGACTATATTTGTTGGAGAAATATGATAGTAGACTCTCAGTTTGATAGTATGGGTGCGATTTTAAAAGTCTTGTTTTCAGATCAAGCAATATACTATTGAAAATGGCTTACAAAAGTTTGGTAAACAACATAGTTTTCACAGGCTACTGTATGTGATGACAACAGCAGCAAGAGAATATGTTGGAACTACAAAACTAAAAGAGATGAAAGGATGACAGATTTATTCATGGAAGAGCCATTTGAAGATGGACCCTCAGTTTTAGAAAGTGAAGAGGAAACTGCACTGAAAGCACTTGGAAGAAATAGATCGGTGGGAACAGATGACATGGCAGTGGAGCTGTTTCAGGTTACGGAGGCAGAATCCATTTAGGTTCTAACTAAAATCTTCCCACAAATATGGAAAACAAAGAGTGGTTTGAAGTGCTCAATATACATTACAGTGCCTAAGAAAGGGGACGCCAAGGAATGCAGTAACCACTAGACAATTGCATTAATCTCCCATGTCAGCAAAATGATGCTCAAAATTTTACACCAAAGACTTTTACCATATATGGAGTGAGAAATGCCCAGATATCCAGGCTGTATTCAGAAAAAGAAGAGTTACTAGGGATCATACTGCAAACATACCTTGGATAATGGGGCAGACCAAAGAATTTGAGAAGGAAGGACAGCTATAAACTAGACAGGATCTTAAAGTGTAAAGATATATATTAGAGCCAGGTTTATCTATACTGTTGTATTTCTAACTTCTATGTATGGTTGTAAAAGCTAGACAGTGAAGAAAGTTGATAGGAAAATAACTGCTCTGAAATGTAGTGCTGGAGAAGAGTTCTGTGGATACCATGGACTGCCAAAAAGACAAATAAATGTGTCCCAGAACAAATGAAGCCTGAACTCTCCTTAAAAGCTAAGGTGACTAAGCTAAGACTGTCATAGGTTGTTGTGGGTTTTCCAGGCTTTGAGGCTGTGTTGTATTAGTATTTTCTCCTGACATTTCACCTGCATCTGTGGCTGGCATTTTCAGAGGATCTGAAGTAAGACTATCATACTTTGGCCATATCATGGGAAGACTTGATTCACTAGAACAGACAATGATTCTGGGCAAGACAGAATCTTGCCCAGAATCATTTCTATTTTTTCTTAGATAAGTTCAGAAGGTGATGCTGAGGGTGTCCCATTTTATGCCCTACCTATTGGTCTGCAAGGTCCTTCCGGATTCCTTTCTGTTTCTGTTGTGCTGATGTGTAACAGAGGTGCCTGACAGAGGCTGTCCAGAGTTTAGGGGATTGGTGCCACCACTATGTGGATAATATCCTGTTCTACCTTTTCTTTCCATCTAATTCCAAAGAAGCTGTTTCAGTGTTAAGCTAGTGTCTAGTGTCAGTAATGGAATGCATAAGGGTGAACAAACTGAAATGTAGTCCAGACCAAATAGATATTCCCCTGGTTAGTAAAAAGGCAGAATAGAACACAACAATTTAACCTATGTTGGATGGTGGTATATCCTGTTTGAAGATACAGATTTGCAGCTTGAGTGTACTCCTGGATTCAGCCCATAGTCTATATGCCTAGATTTCACTGGTGGCTGGCAGTGTATTTGCACAGTGTATTTGTGCCAGCTACTTCAATTCCTGGAGATGTCTTATTTGGCCATGGTGACATATGCCTTCGTTATATCGCATCTGTATTACAATAATGTAGTCTTATCTGAAGCTGTGTTTGGAAAGAAATTTCATTGGGTCCAAGTTACTGCGACCAGTCTGTTGTGACTGCAGCTGCTTACAGGGAGAATTGAAACTCATTCTTACAATTTTACTGGCTACTGGTCTGTTTCCTGACACCATTCAAAGTCCAGGATACAGCACCAGAAGAAAGGTGGGATGCAACTGGAAGTAGTACTCTCTGTTCAATCACAATTACATATATAGATCTGGCTGAATCTCAATTTAATGAATATACAAATAACTGAATTTTCATAATGTGTTCTAGTATTCAGAAATATGATGCATGTGTTGATTCTGTCTTCTGATGATGAGGTTTTGAAAATATTTTTCAGGGTTTTCTAATAGCTTCAAAACCTGAGAATGCATGTGAACCCATAACTCCTCCACCTCTGAAGGACAACTCTTCCCATGAATTTATTGTATTAATCAGAAGACTTGATTGCAATTTTGATATAAAGGTAGGCAACCATTAATTTCTAAAGTCTTTAGAATTTGTTATGGTTCATAATCGTGTTTCCTTGTCCTTTTAAGATGAACATGTGTGTCTGATATATACACACACACAGAGACTGACTAAGTGATATCGATGTACTTTTTCCTACATCTGTCCTCACTGTGGAATTTATATTCTTCTTTGTGGTCTCTGTGACTCACGTATGGATCACTTGAGCCTACACAGTGCAGATTCAGATTATTTTAGAGCTGATTGATACTTTTTGATGGCAGATTTTCCTATTCCATACTTTTTGTTTAAATCACAGTTACTATCTGTCTCCGTGTATGATGAAGTTCTGGGAGTGTGGCTATCTGAAATGCCAGAGCAGCCTGGAAGCAGGTTGCCAGACAACCAGAATAGCTCCTCAGGGGAGAAACCCAACCCAATAGTGTGTGGGAGGGGTTGGTGGCTGAGAGAAAAAATTATATAAAGCCAAGTACCAGTTGGCATCGAGTCCTTCAGTGAGACTCTAAGCAAAGAGCTCGGGAGTTGGAGACCCTTAGACAGGCAGAGAGTGTGACAACTGTGTTGCCAGAGTTATTTCTCAGTGGAAATCTAGTGAGAGGCAAAAGAGTAATTGAACACTAATAGCATCTGGTCAGAGAGTATGACCTAGATTGGGAGTTGAGCCTTTGGTGGGAGTGTAGCCAAAGGGCTGTTTATAATACTTGTGGTTTATGTGTGAGCCTAAAGATAGAAGTGAACTGAAGAAAGGTATCAACGTTGAACTGCATGTGAAATCTGAAACGCTACTTTTTTCTGATTGTTATCTTAATAAATGTTACAGTTTATTTTTATAAATACTGACTCAGCTAAGTTGTATACAGTATATAAAGTATCACAAAAAACACGTTATCATAAAGTTATTGAGTAGTTCTTAACAACCATTGAAAGCCCTTACCCTTTTACACAAAGAGAGAGGCAGACCTGTGTGTAAAGACAGGGTACTTTACCAGAATGGGAACTGACACACTAATCTGAAGGAAGTAACGGCCTATCACATTATTGGTGCCAGTACGGGGGGATCCAAATGATCCAGTGTTGAGATTTTAACATCCCGAACTTCATCCAAGGGTGTTAAAAGAACTGGTAGAAGTAATCTCAGAACCACTGGCAAGAATCTTTGAGAATTCCGGGAGAACAAGAGAAGTCACAGCAGACTGGTAGAGGTCAAATGTTGTCCCCATGTTCAAAAAAGGTGAAAAAGAGGACTTAGGCAGTTATTGCCCAATAGCAACCTAATAGCAGTACTGAGAACAATTCTAGACTAGATCATTAAACACAGTCTGTAAGCATTTAGAAAAGAATGCCATGATTACTAAAAGTCAACATGGGTTTCCCAAAAACAAGTCATGCCAGACTAGTCTTATCTTATTTTTGATAGAGTTATCAGCTTGGTAGATGAGGGGAATTGCATGGACGCAGCATATCTTGATTTCAGTTAGGCCTTTGACAAGGTCTTCCATGATGTTTTTGTAAACAAGCTAGTAAAATGTGGGCTGGACAATGCTACAGTTAGGTGGATTTGTAATTGGTTGACCAACTGAACCCAAAGAGTTCTCACCACTGTTTCTGTTTCGTCTTGGAGAGAAATGACTAATGGGGTGCCACAGAGTTCTGTCCTAGGCCCACTGGTATTCAGCATGACTTGGATGATAGAACAGCGGGCATTCTTATCAAACTTGCAGATGGCACCAAATTAGGAGGGGTAGCTAATACCCCAGAAGGCAGGATCAGAATTCAAAATGTCTTTTAAGAGATTAGAGAACAGGGCCAAAACAAACAAAATGAATTCAACTGGGAGAAATGTAAGGTATTACACTTAGGCAGGAAACATACATTTTGTGCAGAAATTGCTGTTTCTTTATTCCCCCTTCCCCCACCAAAAAAGAGTCCCAAAAGACTAATTTTCCCAAATAATGTCCTAAACATTAAGTAATGGTCAAAAATGTAGAGAGTAATCAGTATTGAAGGCAGTGATGAAAAAATTGTTAAGATCTTTCATTCTTGCTTATGATAACAAAATGAGCAAAGTTTTTCATCTTCATTACAATACTGAGTATATAAGTGAGTTCAGCCACAGTCACAGCTGCTGACTGCTATATTGCTATCAGATCCTTCCTTTGATAACTATCCACTTCACAGAAGATTGGGGATTTGTATTGGTGTCAGGAAGAAAATTGTTTGGTTCCCTTCAAGCATCCTAAATTTAATACCATAGTTTCTGAGGCTGTTCCAAGGAAATCTTTTCAGAAGAAACATTTTACCCTTGAAGACATTAACTGTAATAGCTTAAAAACTTTTTCTTACAGCAGCTATCTTCCTTGGGGTTTCTAATTATCAAGCATGCTTCAACTCTTACCAGCAATTCCTATAGTAAAAAGTGGTGGTCTTCCTGGGTCAGTTACCTGAGGATGGAAGGAAGATAGTCTATCTCTTTCAGACTAAGGCACACTGTCAAGCAGACCAACAGATAATCACAGCACTCTATGCAGACAGCTGTAACTCTGCAAAGGCACAGAAAGTTGACATCATTCGGCTTTACTCTGGATGGGAAAAAGTGAAGACCTCTCTTTCAATGAATGGTCGGTTTAGTTCCATATTGTAGTACAATACGGTGTACAATCTCACAAACCCACCCCCAAGAGTGAGTAGTTTGTTAATGTCTCATATACATGAGTGACAAAGACCACAAAAAACCAAGTTATTGACCTGTAACTGTAGTTCTTTGAATGGTTAATTTTGAACTCCCATAACTCCCTTCCCCTCTGATTGTTCTCCCTGTTTCTCTTTTGAACACTGCTGTAGCAGAAAAGGAACTGAGCAAGTGGGTTTGTTATGTCCTTTACAAGTTGATTCTGGCTTACAACTGACCCTATTATAGTGTTTTCTTGGTAACATTTATTCAGAGCTTTGCTACTGTCTTTGTCTTAGGCTGAGAGATTGTCACTTGCTCAAGATCACCCAGTAAGTTTCTGTGGCTGAGTGGGAATTCAAACATTGATCTTCTGGAGTTCTAATCTAATCCACTAGCAACCATAAGATATATATACAGTAGTGTGGTATGGACAGGATTATCTTTAAAAACTTTCTCACTTCTAGAAAATTCTGAACAGGCACTGTGCAGGCAATCCATATGTGTGAGTCCACACATGACCACTGAACAATCCACAGTTACAGGTGAACAACCTGTGCTTTTCTGTGTCTTTAAAGGAGGGTTAGAAAAGCTTTGTCATGGAGAACCATTAACTCACAAAAAAAGTCAATCAGGTCACATCCAGTGTTAGGTGGAAGTACAGTCAAAGTGGGCAAAGTTTGCAAGCCTGTTAAGTTGTCTAACCCAAAAGTTTGCAATTGTTGTTGTGTCTTTTTATATCTGTGTTTTTTATCTGGAAATGATTTAAATTGTTTGTATTATATGCCATCCTGAGATCCTGTGCCAAAGGGCAGGATAGAAGTATTTTAATAAATAAAAAAATCAGATGGTGTCTCACCCTGTCTGCTGGTTGAGTTGAAATTAAGTCAAGGGCTACAGCATGTTTCACCTCAGCTTGAAAGTATATTGTGAATGTCTGACATTTCTTTGTCCTATTTCATGATTTACAATAATCCTTTCTTATTGTCGTTGTTGTGTGCCTTTAAGTCATTTCAGATTTATGTTCTACTTGGAATTTTTTCATTATAAGGAATTTTCTCCAGTAGATCACCAAGATCATGCACAAATGCTTGTTTTCATTGTGAGCTCTGCTATAGAAAAGGAAAAGGAAGGTGTTGCTTTATGGGATAGGAATTCATTTGTACTGAAATGGTTTGTACCATTCCTTTTTGAAGCTCATCACAAGTGGGTGCGTCAGCTGTGGTGACACAAATAGAAGGTAGCATTGCAGCTTTGAATGTGTTTCGTTTGGCAGAACAGGTAGAGAATAGTCTACTAATTCTTTCAGAGTTGCTGTTGGAATGCCTTGAACTTTTGCTTCTATGTTCCCTGAGTATTTATAGATAGATAGTAAACTGCCTTACATGGAGTCAGATGACTTGTCTGTCGAGTCTGTTATTCAATTTGATGGGTAGAAGCTCCTGAAGGTCTTGGGCTGAGATCTTTTCTGTTGCCTGCTATCTAATAATTTTAATGGGCTATGGTAGGAGTTGAACCAGGAACCTTTCACATAGGAAATCCTTGATCTACCACTGGGATGCAACATTTTCCTTGTTTGTTGAATTAAACATGCAGTTTCTACTTTAGTTGTGTTCCAGCTAACACCTGAATGTCTCTTCAGTAGATACAGAGGTATATAGGAATCAAAACACTAGTAACTGAAGCTCTTTCTTTTATATGTAAACACCTGCAACCATTAAAAAGGAAGCAACACTTTAATGCTACATAAGACACAGGCATTTATGCAGCTTCTGTTATTCCAAATGGGGTAAACTTAGCTTTAAATTTCACTATAATAATTGCATTTATCTGTTGCTTTAGTCCTTTCATTTTTATCAACTCCAGTGCAATGCAAATGTCTCCCTAAGTGAAGTCAAGTTATTGCATGCAAAATCCGAAGCATATGAGGAATAGTGAGCCTCCGTATTTAATAAAGATTTGTAAAGGGATTTAGGCTTGGTACAAGTAACTGTAGATTAATAAATGGAACATTTTAGCCATTACTGTTGAAATCCATAATCACAAAGCCACTGAATTAGAAACATTTGTTCTTGTTTGTATTATCTTCTTAAGGGCAATTTTTTTTTTAAAAAAAACTGCCTTCTAGCTATAGAGAAGTGGTATAAATATTTCTATTTCACTTAATATGTGCTTCTTTCCTTCATAAATAATCTTCTTTCATGAGAAGACACTGCAACTTTGGAACAGCATGCTGAAAGTTACTCCAGGTACCTGTGTCTCTTTCTCTATGAACTTCTATTCTGGTTCACAATGAGAGGTGACAGTAATAATGAATATGGCAGTCTCATGCCTATCAATAGTGCAGCTGAAACACTGCTAACCATAGATAAAAGGGGTTTTCAACAAGTATGCTAGAGAAGTTCATCAGATATCCAGGGAGGTAATTGGTTGTGAATTAAAACCATAAACTCCAAATAGCCTGATATATCCTAAACATTATTTCATGGGAGCCACATAATGGTGAATGCAGTGGAAGGAAGGACTCTACTGGGATGTGAGCTTTGAAGTATGCATCTAAAATCCCAGTTCCTTTCTCTTTCTTTCCTTCTCAGTAATGATTACTGAAAACATCCCAGGATCTGAAACCAAGAGTTTATCCTAACAAGTTTAAGCAGATCACAGTTTCTCTAGTTTGGAAATCATGGGAAAATGTTTTTTTCTCTATAATCTGCAGTCTTTTTACAGGTTCAAATGAAGAGAAATGATAGGGCTGTGAAGCCAAAATACTTGTAGCGGAATATGATTTCTCACTGTTTCTGAGCCTGGCCGATGCCTGAAAATAGTTCTCATGAAATATTTTTCTTGTTGAATGTTTTGTATGAGCCACCTTTTTATCTGAACATGTTGATCTATTGTATTTGGAGCAGAAACAACACTTTACGAATTCTGAGCATAAAAAAGACTACTATAAAAATAAAATGAAAGTACTACATTAGAGTGATGATTTTCTGGGTTGTCATACAAACACATAGTTACTACATGGAAAGAACAATAATAGGGAATGTACACTATTATTTTATATAATTAGCACAGAAAGCATGTCAGGTACTGCATTCTGTTACAGCAGGTGATGCTGTAGCTGCTCTACTGGACAGATTTTCTGTTTGCCCCACAAGCAGTCCAACCTAATGGTGTGCTGTTAATATACACTGATTAACATACAGCTTAGCATTATTACAAGGAAGTTCCAGTGATATGGCAGTAGATGATACAGTGTTCAGCGTGAAAGATAATAGCCGGGCTCAGCACATTATGTAGTTACTATAGTGCCACTCTTTTCTCAAACAGAACAAGAGTTGACTGTAGAATGGTATAATGACAATTACAGTCATATTAGCAGTTGCCTGAAGCTGATTCTGCATCTGTCATCTACTTTAGAGCTGAAGGGTGGTGTGGATTCGTTTGGACTGCTGTCTGCTGAGGATCCTCAGGAAAGGGGGCTTGCAGTTGAGTTACTGAGAACAGAGTCATGTTTAAAGCAGGAGTTGGCAATTTCTAGGCCCAAATGCCAATTTCCCCCACCCTTGCCAAAATTGCTATAGTAGCAAAAGTGAGCGTTTTTTGGTCTTCTAACATTGTAAAACTGAATAAGCCCTTTATAGTTTGTGTGCTTTGCTTCGTTGGCTATTTGTGCTTCTGGAAATTTTCCATATTGCTCTTTTCCTAGAAGGAAGCTGTACGTGCTTTCCTTCTAAGCTGCTTGCATTTCCAAGTCTGCTGTTGGCCTCTAAAGTAAGCCACAGTTAGAAAAAGCCTTGTTTTTGTCACCACCATAATGGGTATTTTAAGGATGCCTGGAAAGGCTTGGGGACTGCTATAAAGGATGAGAAAGCGTGCAGACTGTGACCTGCATGTTGGCCAGTCTGTGTTAAAGTTTATGAAAGGATTTAATTTGATTTGTAAAATTTTGAAGGCCTGCTTTCTATTGGTACTGTGAACCAGAGTCGACCCATTGAATCAGTGGGTTTACATAAATGTTGACTCAGCCTTCAATAGTTGATTCAAAGGATCCACTATAATCAGGACTACCAGTAAATTTTAGGCCTAAGTTTTTGACATCCCCATTCCATGTTGTTCTTGTTGTCAAGCCATTTCCAACTTCCAGCCCTATGGCTGTCAGAGTTCAACTCCCAGCTCGTGCTTCTCTGTCAGAAAGGGAAAGAAGGCGATAGTACTTGCCTCGGAGGAGGAAGCAGTGGGGAGTGTCCAATGCAAACACCAAGTAGAAATGCTGAGCCGAGCCAAAGTCAAAGTCAAATCCAAAAAGTCCGGAATGCCAAAGGTCCATCCAAAAAGGGTCAAGAGAGCTGAAACACAAGGGTCATGAGAGCTTGAGTAGCAATTTGCTACAAGCAAACAACAGGCCATGCCAACAGACTTGTATAGCTGACAAAAACAGGTGTTACTCATCATTGTTCTGTTTTCTCAATCTCACCAAAGTGGATTCCCTCTGAGCTGCTTGTTTTTGTCTCTGTGATTGGAGACTGGGAGGCAAAGGTGGATCTAATTCCTCTAAATCATTGCTGGTCCCCTTTTTCTCTGGCATTGGTTGTAACAACTCTGTCTCAGCTTGTCTTTCAGCTGATGAGGGTGTTGGCAAGATAGTTTCATCTATCACTGGCTCCGTTTCTGGCACAATCAATTGCTCATTGACCTCTGAGCTGTCATCTATCACAGTGGTGACCCTGTCACAGGGTTTTCTTGGAAAGATTTGTTTGGGAGGTTGCCTTTGTCTTCCTGAGACTGAGAGGATGGGATTTGCCCAAGATCACCCAGTGGGTTTTTGTGGCTGAGCTAGGATTCGAACTCTGGTCTCTTTACCTATTAAAAATATTACCCAGAGAGAGCTGGTAAAAAAAAAAAGACAAAAAAATACCTACACACCTAAACAGTGGTTTAACATTAAGTGTGTACGATCAGCACTGCAATTCCACAGGTTTTGCTTTCCACAAAAGGTGTCTTGTTATTGAACCGGAGTTCTTAGTTTAAAACCACAGGTCATTTTATTTATCTATTTATTAAAATACTTATATCCCACACTTTATTGCTGGATTTCATAACCGTGTACAGCTCAAACAATAAACAATTTTAAACTGTTCCAAATTAAAACTGTAAAATAGCTTAGAAAGATAAGAATGTATTAAATGCAAGTACTTCAGACAGCTCAAAAGGCTAGTGTACTATTCAATCAGATGTTTTTTAAATACTCAAAGGCCTTACTTTAAAAAAAAAAAACTACTTTTAATGTAAAATGCAGTCCTAGAAGGTTGGAGGGGGTTTTGCCATGGTCCCCAACTATTCTAAGCTCGAAGGATTGTTCTGTGCCTTCACCTTGATTTCAGCTTATGTCAGCCTTAAGGTAAATGATCATAGGCACTTCTCAGAATGATTTGTTCAAAGGGGGTTTGCCATTGCCTTCCTCTGAAGCTGAGAGAAAGTGACTTGTCCAAGGTCACTGGATGGGTTTCTATAGCTGAATGGGGATGTGAACTCTGATTCTTCTTCGTGGTCTCTGTGCCTCATACATTAGGAGCTTTCACGCCTGCGAACGCGGTAGCGTTCGGAACATTCTAGAGCTCGTTGGCTTGGTGGGAACCCCTCCCCCACGTCGGTACTGCGCATGCTCCTCCCACCGAGCAATGGTCTCTCCTCAGTTCTTTCTTGTCCGCCATCGCAAACAGAAGGTTCTGCTTGTTGGCTTGTGCTTTTGGATATTTTTTCTTGGCTTTTGACTTCAGATTACGGATTTTGACTACCCCTCTCAGACTGGTTTCTGGAATTGTTACGATCGGTTTTTGACTATTTTTCTGGCTGTTTACGATCAGCCAGATTCTGGATTGTGTTCTGGCGTTCTCGGACTTCTCTCTTTTCTGGATTGTGTTCTGGCGTTCTCAGACTTCTCTCTTTTTCCTCACCTCGCTCTGTCGCTGTTTTATGTCAACCTTGTTCAAACATTGCACCTCCTGTGGAAGGAAGGTCGCTCTTTCTGACCGACATTCGAAGTGTTTGTTCTGTTTGGGTGAAGGACATAATGTCCAGGCTTGCCCAGTCTGCCGGGAATTCACCCACCAAACCCTTGAAACAGAGCTGCGAGGTTGAAATCCCATTGCTGGGAAGAGTCTTTGCAGGCTCAAAAGTCGGAAAGAGAATCGATGGCCGAGAAACGCCCAGCCTCCTGTTCTTCGTCGTCGTCATCTGCCGTACCCTCCACCTCATCAGTATCGGTACCGGGCTTGATATCGATCATGAAGTTGCCAAGAATCCCCAAGATCTCGGCAACTCGGGTGCGTGAGGATCCTGCAGGCTCGCAGGCCTCAACTGCTTACCCTGGCCCAGAAGAAGCGTCCTGCTACCGAAGACACTGGGAAGGAGAAGAAGGAGAAGAAGAAAAGGCGCTCTCCACCAAAAGTGGCTTGACCACCAACTCTGCCACCCACTCAGCCCGTCGAGGAACCTGAATCTGTGGAGCTCCCTGAAGAACAGGAGCCTCCTGAGGAGCCAGAAATCCTCGAGGTGTTGGACGTAGAGCAGGCCGTGGAAGCCTCACCACCTGAGCTCATCGCGGAGGCTACCTCACTGGTTTGCCGTGCTTCGGCAGACTGCTGGGAGGAGGTTGCGGTCTGGCAGTGACCAGCCTCTCGACGTGGCGAGTCCCACTCTCCGGAGCAGAGAGCCAGGCCTCCATCCCCGCGTTACTGGGAGATGCGCCTGGAGAGGCCATACTCAGGCGACCGTGCCTACTCCCTGGCCACCCACCTTGGGAGGTATGGCCAGGAGCATGTGTGGCACGAGCCGGCGGGATCATACTACTCCTATTCCTCGTCGTATAGGGACCGGTACCATCCCGACGTACGGTACTGGTCACCATGACACCGGTCTCAGTTGCCACCGCAGGAAGCCCGCTACTCCCACTATGATCGGTCACCGCGTTGATCACCAAGTCACCAAAGGTCCCGGGAGCCCTCACCCAGTTACAGGGCTGTTTCACCACCCCCGAGGACGACTGCCACAGCTACTCGTCTGGTGCCACAGTCCACTGTGGCCCAAGCGACGACAGCGGGTACGTCTGCAATGCAGGCGGCACACCGCCCTCGGCCCTTGGTGGTGCCCTTGCAGGTGACTTTGGTACCGGCCACAACACCAGCCGTATCGACATCGACGCAGCCTGCAGCTCCAGCAGTCTCCCTGGCTCCCCTGGCAGGAGAGAAGGTGCTGGAGAAGTCGCCAACTCCATCAGGCGACTCCTATGAGTCGGACTCCGATTCCGTGGAATCGACTCCCTCATCTCACGAGTTGCTGATGCTGGTTGAGGCAATTAAGCAGCCGTGGGTGAAGCCGGCGTCAGCGCAGCCTATCACGCATAGGCTGGAGCACTTGTACAGGACGCAGATGGAGAACACAGAGTTCCTCTTCAGCCATCCTGTACCGAATTCGATAGTCGTCGAGTTGGCCCAGACGAAGGGAGGCAATCGAGCTCATACCACCCCGCCGGACCGTGAAGGTCGGAAGCTCGATGCCTTTGGTCGCCGCTTCTATTCGGCGGCATCCTTGGTGGCCAGGACGATCGATACGATGGCATGCCTTGCAGCGTACCATCGGAATTTGCTGGATCGACTCGTGCCGCTCCTCGCTGACCTGCTGGAAGAGTCACGCACCTCCGCCACTCAGATCTTTGGCGAGGCTGTCACTGTAGCTACTCAGCAGATCACCACCTCGAGGCACGCCATGGAGGCCACCTCGAGGGTGATGGTTGGTTCCGTAGCCGTCCGACGACATGCGTGGCTCCGGTCCTCTGGGCTTCAGGACAACAGCCGTCGACGGATTGAAGATCTTCCGTTCGACGGCCAAGGGCTCTTCCGTACCTCCACCGACGAGGCCATGGATCACCTCATCAAGGCCCGACTGACAGCTAAGAAAATGGGCATTAACCAGCCTGCCCAATCCTGCCACAGCTTCCAGCCGAGGTCTTCATGGAGAAGGTCCTCCTCATCAGCATACCAGCCGCGGTCTCTGAGATCGACCGCATCGAGAACATCAACGTCCTCCGCTTCAAGAAGGCTTCCGAGGTGGCGCCCATCGTCATCGTTGAGGAAGTCTTCCTCTGGAGCAAAGACCTAATTTTGATGGTCTTCGCGGACACCACCTGTGCCATCTTTCGCCCTTCCAGCGGACCTGTACCATCATCCGAGCCTGGCCAGGCACCTCGACCAATGGTGGGAGATCACTGCAGATCCTGGGTACTTACCATCATCCGCCTGGGATACGCCATCGAGTTCCAGGATATTCCACCATAGGGTGTGTACTACTCCATCCCGGCCCGCTTGGCTCTGCTGGAAGAGATCCAGTCCCTCCTCGAAAAGGGAGTGATCGAGACACTCCCGCCTTCAGCCAAGACCACCTACTTCTACTCGAGGTACTTCACGGTACCGAAGGCGGACAGATCCCTGCGGCCCATCCTAGACTTCAGAGGGGTGAACAAGTACATCCACCCCAAGAGGTTCAAGATAGTCACGCTGCCCTCGATCCTCCCCTTCCTCCGGAGAGGGGACTGGTTTGTGTCCATAGACCTCAAAGATGCCTATTTCCACATCTCGATCTGCCTGCAGCACAGACAGTACCTGCGGTTTGCGGTCGACGGCACCAGTTACCAGTACTGGGTGCTGCCGTTCGGCCTCTCCACTGTGCCGCGGGTCTTCACCAAGTTCATGGCCCCCGTCATGTTGTTCCTGCAGACGAAAGGCGTCTCTGTCTGCCCCAATCTGGACGATTGGCTATTGGTGGTGTCCTGCAGATAGAAACTGTACAAAGACATTCACCGGACTTTGACATTGCTCACCCGGCTCGGACTCAGGGTCAACCCCAAGAAGTCTCATCTCGAGCCCACCCGGGTTCTCGATTTCATTGGGGCGACCCTCAACGCAGTATCGGTGAGAGCCTACCTACCGGACGAGAGGGCGTGGATGCTTTGTCAGGCAGCATCCGCCGCCTTCTATGCGCCGACGGTATCAGCCAGAGCGATACAACAGCTCCTCAGCTACATGGCCTCGACCACCGCCGTGACCTACCTCTCCAGGTTACGCGCGCGACCGCTCCAGCACTGGTTTGTCAGGGCCTTCGATCCACTCTGGGACAACCAGTCTGCTGCTACCAGCTGCCCCTACAGGTACGTTGATCTCTCCTGTGGTGGCAGTCGTACAGGAACCTCCTGTCAGGCGTGCCGTTCCGCGAACCCAAGCCAACGGTCACGGTAATGACGGATGCCTGGCTCTTTGGCTGGGGAGCGCACTCCGGCGACATCCAAGTCCGAGGCCGGTGGATGGAAGATGAGACGTCCCTCCATATCAACGCTCTCGAACTGCTGGTGATCCACAAGGCTCTGAGAGCGTTTCGTCACCTAGTCGCAGGCCGCACAGTGTTGATCCTCACCGACAACATGACAGCGGTCTGCTACATGAACAGACAAGGAGGGACTCACTCCACTACACTTCTGGACATTGCGCTTGACCTCTGGAATTGGTGCGTCTCGCTTCAGATACATCCGGTGGCGGTTCACCTGGTGCGGCAGGAGAAC
Source organism: Iguana delicatissima (assembly GCA_948472985.1). Lineage (NCBI taxonomy): Eukaryota > Metazoa > Chordata > Lepidosauria > Squamata > Iguanidae > Iguana > Iguana delicatissima. The sequence goes on along the minus strand of CAOKZL010001691.1, from coordinate 219,227 downwards.
ACCACAGCAGACGCCCTCAGCAGGGACACCACTTCCCACCACGAGTGGTCTCTGTTGGTCAAGGCCTTCTGGATGGTTCGGGACTGATGGGGCGACACAACCGTCGACCTCTTTGCGACCAGCCAGAATGCGAAGTGCTGTCGTTTCTGCTCGAGAGCCGGCCACGATCGCCACTCCATCGGCGATGCGTTCCAGTTCCCGTGGGACGAGGGACTTCTCTACGCCTTCCCTCCGTTCCTGCTCCTGGGCCGCGTGATATCAATCATCGCGGACCGAGCAGCGCGATCCTTGTGGCGCCATACTGGCCGAGACAGCACTGGTTCAGGCCCCTGATCGAGGCCGCCCAGGGGGCGATTCTCAGGTTCCCGACGGTACCGGGCCTGCTGTCCCACTCCGACAGTCTCGTGCTGCACCCAGACCTGTCAGTATTGGCTCTCCATGCCTGAAGGATATCGCCGTAGATGACCCAGTCACCGGTAACGTCTTGACCACGGCCCGGAAGGACTCCACTCGTAGGAACTGTCATTACAAGTTGCAGCGCTTCGTGGCCTTCGCTGAGGAACGTCGAGAGCCGGTATCGCCTGTCAACCTGCGTACCGTGCTCCGCTTCCTCCTCCACCTCCGGCAACAGGGCCTGGCCTTCCTGTCACTCAAGGTGTACCTCACCGCGATCGTGGCATACCAGCCGCCACGATCCCCATTGGCTGCTCTCTTCAGGGAAGGTACCGTTAAGCAGTTCCTAAAGGGCCTACAGCACCTCTACCCGCTGGTATTGCCACCGCTACCGCCATGGTCACTGTCATTGGTGCTGTCGCAGCTGACGAGGCCGCCCTTCGAGCCAATGGTGACGACAGACGACAGGCTGCTTGCGATGAAGACCGCGTTCCTAGTGGCTGTCACCTCTGCTAGGCGGGCGGGAGAGTTGACGGCGCTGCGGTGCAATGAGCCATATCTGGTCTTCCATCGTGACAAGGTGGTCCTCCAGCCTGACATCTCCTTCCTGCTGAAGGTGATGTCCAGCTTCCATCTCAGCCAGGACATCATCCTGCCAGCCTTCTATCCTGACCCGACTACACCTCTGGAGCGGTCCCTCCACTCCCTGGATGTTCATCTGGCCCTGGCATTTTACAAGGACAGGACTGCGGCCTATAGGCAGACACCACATCTTTTTGTCTGCTATGGCAGGCGCCGGGGGGGCCACAAAGTGTCCACCCAGCGCTTCTCCAAGTGGGTGGTACAGACCATACATCTGGCGTACGAGCTTGCCAAGAAGCCTCCGCCAGACCTTCTTCGGGCTCTCTCCACCAGGGCCGTGGCGACATCTGCTGCCCTCCTGCGAGGGGTTGACCTGCAGGAGCTGTGCTGTGTGGCGACCTGGTCCCAACCATTGACCTTCGTCGGCCACTACAGACTCAACTGCGGGTCCAGGAGAGATGCTCGATTTGGCCATGCTGTGCTGTCTTCTGTTCTCTAGGGTCTGAGACCTGACCCACCATCCTGTCAGTAAGCTTCACAGTCTCCTAATGTATGAGGCACAGAGACCACCAAGAAGAAGAACAGGTTGCTTACCTGTAACTGTGGTTCTTCAAGTGGTCATCTGTGCCCTCATACATCCCCGCCCTGTCTTCCCCTCTTTTTCAGGTCCCATCTTGTTCGGCGGACCAGAACTGAGGGGAGACCGTTGCTCGGCGGGAGGAGCATGCGCAGTACCGACATGGGGGAGGGGTTCCTGCCAAGCCAACAAGCTCTAGAATCTTCTGAACGCTACTGCGCAGGCGCGAAAGCTCCTAATGTATGAGGGCACAGATGACCACTCAAAGAGCCACAGTTACAGGTAAGCAACCTGTTCTTTCCTGGAATCCAACACTCAAAAGCCTAGACCATGCTGGCTTTCAAAACCAGAAGTGTTTTCTGGTCACTTTCTCTTTAAGGATCTCTCCTCGGCCTAAAGTAGCCAAGTGCTGGCCAGAAACATGGTGAAATTGCTCTCCCCGTTCCTTAGTGGGAAGCCATGGGCATTTTGAATTTTTAAAATGAGCCCTCCTAGATCAAATGAGGAGTGTGAACTGCCCTGGATCTTGGGTAGTTGCCTGCTCTTGAACTAAACTGTGTTTTTCTCTGTAAATGCAAAATAGCCCAGTCAGCTGGATCCAGAAAGGTTTTCTTTGGAAGAAAAAAGAGAAACCTTGGGGGTAACCTTGAATTTTCTGTACATACACACAGCTGTCATGCATAGTGAAGTATTTCTGATTATATTCCACTACAGGTTTATTTTAAAATTGAGTCATAATTCAGATCCTCTGTTGTACATGCCAGAAAACATCAGACATATCCCACCTAGAAATTTTACAGCTGAATGCAGTTATGAGAAAAGCTGGGTCTAGCTCTTTCATTTAAACTCTTGCTGCAGTGGAGAGGTGAGCCATGACAACAAATGACAGATTTTTTCTTTGCAGCATGCAGAAATATATAGCCTGTGTGCATCCCAAAGGATTTGTGTGCCTGTAGTGACAAGAGCTGCCGGAATGTAAATGCCAGTTTCCTTTAGGAGAGATAATTGCTGTGACCTGGACAGGGGTGGCAGAAAGTGCAGTATGGTTAACCTACTGTAATGGAAGAGGCACCAATATGTAGGACAGGCTTTGCTGATTTATGCACTTAGACAGCAAATGCCGAAAGAAATTCTATCAGCTTTAGAGGGCATAATTGCAAACCAAGTTGGGTTATCTGTGTGTCAGAAATGCTTACTGAGCCCTAGGCATGCTGTAAATTATCCACTTACGAACTAAGCAGTAGGAAATTGGAGAGGACACAACACTCAAGCAAGAATGATATCGGCTGAAGTTAACAATAGATTGGTAGGTGACTTCAGTCACTTGCAATTCTTGAATGGGAATTTGCACCTTTTCCTTTTTTTTTATTATCTTTATTTTACTAAAACTCCTTTTTAAAGGCAGTGCCCAGTTCTGTACAGTATTATTTTAGATCTCTTTGAATCTTTTGATGAAACTCCTAACACTGTTTAGAAACCAATTTTGGAAGTTCAGTTATTTGACTTCTGACCCTGAACTCAGTGGATCTGGCTTTGATCTGTCCTTGGGTTTGTTAACTTTGTTATACCTGATATTAGCAGGAATTGGAAAAATACTGAAAGACTGCCTTCCCCTGGTTCAATTTGCCAAAGTATGGAAGAACATCCCCAAAACTTCTTCAAATGCTACTTCCTTTGGACAGGTGGTGGACAAAGTATGGTCTTCCAGATGTTGGGATGTAACTGGTGGCACTGTGTGGCTCCCATGTCAGAGGGCTCATGAATCCACCCTTGAATGAACTCAGTCTCAAACTTCAAAGGATCTACCCAAGGTTCTGACCTCTTCAGCACTAGGTTTAACACCCTGGATAGCTACTTAAATCCTGGAGCAAATTCCTTGCCCCACTGATATGGGAGATACCAGCCAACATTCCTCATCATTGGCTGTGTTAGCTAGGGCTGGTAGAGTTGCAATTTAACATTTGGAAAATTAAAATTTACTCATTCCAATCGTAGAGATTAGATGGAATGACTGGGGATAAGAGTTTGTCTGTGGTGATGCCACAACAATGAAATGTCATTCTCAGGGAGGCTTGTGTGATATTGAACCTGACTTTTAATTGGGCTTTAGAGTTGTTTCTCTTCCTTTGGACTGCCTTGGAATTTTGTTACTAAATAAATGATAACCTTTTGGCTCCACAAAGAGACTTTTTAATTTCTTCATGACTTTTAGAATTATGGGTGGTGGTAGTGATTAGACGTCAAGTTTTGAATCTGTGTCCCAGGGACTCTTGTTTTCTGAATGATTCTTACTGACTTTATTACTACTCTGTTATGGAACATATGCGGAACATTTTTAGGTCTGCAAAGGCTAACAAATTTATTTTGTAGTTCAGAAAACCTTATACTATAACACCTTTGTTGGTCTTTCCAGTCTTGGTGCCACACAGGCTACCTCTGGAAGTTGTGGTAAGTTACTGTTGTAGCAAAATAACATACAAAACATAAACAACTCTGTTGTTTCTGTTTCTTTCTTCAGATTGCCTGCATAAACTTGGTTTGTCTACTACATCATTATGGGTGTTGATCTTGATTCATTTTTTAAAAATGAAAGGACATTGGGACCTCAGAAATGACTTTTGGGCTACGTACAGTCTATGAGCTACACTTTCTCCACCCCTTCACATTGGAGAATGGCTTTAGATGAAATGGCTGATGGACAACAACTTAATTCCATACTACTTTGGTCTATCTTGCTGTGGTTAGCTGCTAGTTTATTTGGTGATTGCCCATAGAAAATAAAACTTTAGAATAGAAATTTCCACACTTTATAAGCTGGTATGTAAACTACCAAAAATTCAAAGTGTCTCTTCAGAAATGTTGATTCACTTGCATAATTGGGACCTAGCAAAACCAACGTATATGGATTAGTATTATGTCAATTATTCCATAAATATGACAGGTATGGACCAAAATACTGAAGTTGCGTTGCTTTTGCAAATCACTAAATTATTTCAACTTCATGGAACTATGAAATAATGATGTGAAACATATGGATATGGAAGATGTTTACTATTATGTTCATGAAAGAAAAGAAAAAAAACCTGTTGAAAATATCATTGAAAATTTGTTTCTGAGATTTAGTGAGTTTCTTTAGGGAGTTATTTCCATTTCAGGTTGGAGGAAATTTCAGATAAACAAAACATTTTTGCGTGTATATTCAAAACAGCCTGGTACTAGGATATCCATCTGCTAGTTTTAGTCAAAATGATAGTGTAGTGGAATAAAAATAACTCACCAAATGTTGTCAATATAACACAGTGTCTAAATAATTTGGATGTATTTTGCAGAGTTAGTGTATCCCTGTATATATACATGCTATTATCAACTTCCTTTGACATGAAATGCAGAGAACTGAAATATTGCATCTTACATGGACAAAAAAGAACAGTACAGTGCCACTGTGGTGTCACGATCACAGAATTGGGCTGAGACTGGGGGCACCAGATTTCGATTTAGTTATGGAGACAGCTAATCATCATGCTTTGGTCCAATAGCCTACCTCACAGAGTTGTTGACAGGATAAAATAGTGAGATACAATGATGTATGATAACCCTTTGTAAAGAAGGGCAGATTTTTTTTAAAAAAAATAGTGATAATAAAAGAGAATTATGTGTCTTTGGCAGCTGTTGCTCAACAAGATGCTGTGCAAGATTCCTTAAAATATGACAAAATGTTTTTGGTGATTGCTCAGTTTCCAAAGCCTACAGCAAGTCAAAAAAGAGAAATTCCAAATGGAGAGTCTTGTAGAACCGAAAGAGAGAGGCCTGCCAGAACTCACTGAGAAACTTTTGGCTAGAAAACAGGAGAGAGTTCTCTGAGGCACTGCCGCTAAGATACACATATCAAAAGGGGAAGGGCAATGAGAGAGAGAGAATCGCTGCTCCTACCATTCCTGAGGTTAAAGGAGGATGCCCGCCTGCATGTTTCTGGTTTATTTTTCAGTTTACAAACCTGTGTTTTCTTTTTTTCTTTTTTTTGTAAAAATTTTTATTAATATTAAAAAACTTTAGAATAATAACAAAGATTACCATTAAGTCTTACATGTCCGCAACTGTCCTAAAGAATTACATGAAGAATCTTCATACATCTTTCATCTTCACACCTAATAATTGTTCTGTACAATCTTCTCTTCAAATTATATTCTACTGTACAACTAACACTACTTCCTGCTTAACCCTTTCCGGTTTATTCTTGTTTGCTTATACCATAGTTACCTCTATATTACTTTTCCAGCTTTTTATTTTAATCGAACATGCATCATGTTTTATCATCCTAAACTGAGTAAGATCACTCCAGTACCACCACCTATCTCAGTTACCCTCTTCCACATCTAAATTAGGGTAAATCTAAATATCATTGTTCCACTGTTTCATCTACCTTAAATTTATCATTATAAATTTTAACCTTTACTCAATTTATACAATCACCGTATTCTCGTATCTTTTTTGCAGGTAAGTTGTTATAGGCCTCCACTCTGTATCGTGCATTGGTTTTATTATTCCCCTTAGCTGTTTTGTAAATTGATCACAAATTTTCAGTTCGTAAAGTTTCAATAACCATTCAACCAGATCTGGAATCTGCTGATTCTTCCAATATCTTGCAAAGACAATTCTCGTGGAGGTAACCATGTATAGTATGATTTTCCACCTGTTCTTCACAATTAATTGTTGGTTGTTTGGGATTATATTCAACAGATATAGTTCTGGTGTTAACTGTATATTAATTCCAAGTATTTTTACCATGGTTCTGTTAATACTTTTCCAAATTTTTTTAGCTTTTTGACATGTCCACCACATGTGGAAAAAGGTTCCTTCTTCTCTGTTGCACTTCCAGCAATTTTTTCTGGCAGTATTATACATTTTACTCAGTTTGTGTGGACTCAGATACCATTGGTGGAACATTTTTAGGTAATTCTTTTTGAGATCTTGAGAAGAAGTAAATTTTTGCATTCTCTTCCAACTTTTCTCCCAATCTTCAAGATTAATTTTTCTACCAATACTTTGAGACCATCTGACCATTGTTTGCTTTATGGTTTCATCTTCCAAATCCCTACTTAGTAGAAAATTATAAATCTGGGATATTAAATGGTGTTGATTCTCAAAGACAGCCTTTTTAAAATCATTTTTTTGTGTTTTGGGGAGAAATCCTTACAAACCTGTGTTTTCAAGTTAGTAGGAGGTCATTCTTATCTATTTGCTTAACCACCACTGCTGTATGTTAACAATCAGAATATTAGCTATTTATTTATTTATTGAAGTATAGAATCATAGAGTTGGAAGAATCCATGACAGCCATCAAGTCCAACCCCCTGCCATGCAGGAATACCCACTCAAAATGCACCCAGCAAATGGCCATCCAGCCCCTGTTTAAATACTTCCAGAGAAGGTTATTCCACTTACATGCTTGTATGCTCCTTTCCACTTAAAAACTGAAAGCATTTACAGTGAATTTGTGGGTGGTTCAGCACTATAAAGAACAACCATGTTACATGTTCAGCTGCTAATGCATTAGTTTAGAACTAATGATAAATTTGGCAGAATATCTCATTTGTATATATTCATTTAACTATGAAAAGCTATTGTGGTGTAGCAGTTTGAATGTTGAATGTTGGACTGAGACTACTGAGGGATTCAGATCTCTGCTCAATCATGGAAACCCCCCAGATGTCATTAGGAAAGTCATACTCTCTCAGCCACAGAGGAGAACAATGGCAGACCCCCTTTAAAGAAATCTTGCCAAGGAAATGCAGTGATACATTTGCCTTAAGGTTGTTATAATTAGAAAATGACTTGAAGGCACACAAACAATAGCAATATTTACATTATATTATTATTATTATTATTATTATTATTATTATTATTTATATAGCACCATCCATGTACGTGGCGCTTTACAAAATCAAAATACAACAGTTGACATTGAAAAATACATAATAAAATAAAGATATAAAAAGTGAAAAAGGTCAAATGTATATGCAATTACAACCAGTGCAACATAATGTTACTATAATGCCAATAAAATACAATATCTTATTAACAATAAAAAGTAGTCCAACATTCCAAAATTTCAGAAAACATGAAAGTTTACAATTTAGATTTAAAAATAGTAAGAGAAAGGGCAGTTTGCAAGGTCACCGGAAGGCAATTCCACATGTAGGGGACAGCAAGAGAAAAATGGCGTAACTGAGCTAAAGAGGAAGAGATGCTGGGTAAGAAGATGAGTATTCGTGGAACATAGGTCTCCAGCGGGCTGGTAGGGAGAGATAAGAGCAACAAGATAAGGAGGAGCTAAATTGTGTAACACCTTAAAAGTTACAACAAGGAGTTTATAAGGGATCCTACAAGGAATAGGTAACCAATGAAGGGAGATCAGGAGAGGGGTAATGTGGTCGAAATGTCAGGCTAAGAAAATAATTTTAGTAGCAGAGTGAAAAACAGAGACCAGAGGGGAAAGATGAGATTGAGGAAGACCAGTAGGTAAAAGATTACAGTAATCGAGATGAGAAATAATGAGAGCGTGGATTAAAGTCTTAGCAGAAGAGGGAGATAGGAAGGGTCAGATTTTAGAGATGTTATAAAGAAAGAAGCGACATGACCCAGCAATAGTCTCAGTATAGAAAGCAAAAGAGAAAGAGGAGTCAAAAATGAATCCAAGACTGCGAGCTTCTTTCACTGAATGGATAAGTGGGTTGTTGACAGTGATGAAAAAAGTGGAAAGTAAAGAAGGTTTGGGGGAGGGGGATGAGTAATTCAGTTTTCTCCATATTAAGTTTAAAACGGTGGTGAAGCATCCATGAAGAAATACCAGGAAGACAACCAGTAATATGATCTTCAATATCCATTGAAAATTCAGAGCAAGAAAAGTATAGCTGAATATCATCAGCATAGAGGTGATTTTGAAACCCAAAAGAACTAATAAGATTACCTAGGAAGAGAATGTAAAGAGAAAATAAGAGAGGGCCCAAAACAGAACCTTGAGGGACCCCCACAGAGAGAGGAAAGAAAGAGGATTTATGATTACTAACTACCACGTTAAGTGAACGGCCAGAATGATAGGATGAAAACCAACTAAGAACAGATCCAGTGAACTCTAAGGCATGAAGCAAGTCTAACAAGAGAACATGATCAACCATATCAAAGGCAGCCAAAAGATTAAGAAAATAAGGTTAGAATATAGCCCTGGGCTACAAGAAGATCATTGGTTATTTTAGTAAGAGCTGTCTCTGTGGAGTGTAAAGAATGATATGCAGACTGAAAAGGATCGAGTATAGCAGCCTGAGACAAAAAGGAAAGACAATGCATATGGACAACACGTTCCAGCAGTTTAGAGAGGGAAGGCAGGAGAGAAATAAGGCGATAGTTGGTGAGAGAGGAAGAATCAAGCGTAGGCTTCTTAAGAATTGGGGAAACAGTGGCATGTTTAAAAGCAGAAGGAAATGAACTGGAAGAAAGAGACAAATTAACAACATGAAACAAGAAAGGAAGAATAGCAGGGGAAATAGCTATTAAGAATCGGGAAGAAATAGGATCCAAGGGACAGGTAGATGGATTAGAAGACTTCAGAATTTTAGACAATTCACCTAGTAAGACAGGGGAGAGGAAGAGACTGTAAGACAACTGGACAATTGATAAGTTGAAAATATGGAAGAGTCAGGGACAGAAAGAGAAGAGTGAATAGTTTCGATTTTGGTATTGAAGAAAGTAGCAAAGTCACCAACTGAAAATAATGAAGGAAGAGGCAAAGAAGGAGGCTTAAGGAGAGAATTAAAAGTAGAGAAAAGATGCTGAGGACAATGGGAATTAGCACAAATTGATGACCTGAAATATATCTGCTTGGCAAGAAAAATGGCACTAGAAAGAGAAGAAAGAATAAACTTATAGTGAATGAAACCTGCCTGCTCTTTAGTTTCCTCCACAAACGCTCAGCAGCATGACAACATGCGCAAAGATGCCGAGTGGAGAGAGTAAGCCAAGGTTGAGGCTTAGAAGGAGAAGTAGAACACATTGACAAAGGGGCAAAATTATTGAGAGTTGAAGATAAGGTAGAATTCAGCAAAGAAAAAGCAGGGTCAAGAGAGATAAGAAAGCTAGAAAGAGGCAAGGAAGAAAGCAAAGTTTGGGAGAAGTCTTCAGGATTAACCAAGTGAAGCTCACGAACGGAGCAAATGACAGGATTGGGGGGATTACGAGTAAGTGCAAATGAGACATGGGGGTGATTGGACAATGGAAATTCAGTAACTAAAAAACAAGAACAAGAGCAGTGTTTAGTAAAAACAAGATCGAGACAATGACCAAGGGAGTGTGTGGGAGAGTTAGAGCAGAGCTTGAGTCCGAAAGAAGACAGTAAAGAAAGAAAACGTGAAGCGGAGACATCATTAGATTCATCTATATGAACATTGAAATCATCCAGAATAAGTAAGGGAATATTGTCTGAAATAAAGATAGTAAACCAAGAGTCAAAATCTGACAAAAAAGGAGAGAGAGGACCAGGTGGACGATAGATGACAGCAACTCTCAGATGCAGAGGTAAAAAGAGTTGCACAGCATGAACCTCAAATGAAGAAAAACGATGGGTGGAAGGGAAAGAAAGGAGCTGAAACTGGCACAGAGCAGATAACAAAAGACCTACTCCCCTCACCTACCCTCCTGATGACTGGTGCGAGAAAGGAAAGTCCACCAAAAGAGGGGGCAGCAGAGGTGGCTGTGTCATGAACTGGAAGCCAGGTTTTGGTAAGACCAAGAAGGTGAAGATGTTTAGAAAGGAACAAATCATGAACAATAGTGGCTTTAGGAGCAATTGATCAGCAGTTCCATAAAGAACAAGAAAAAGGAAGCTGAGAAGAAGGGAGATAACGAATAGGTATTAGTTTTGGAGAAGGGGAAGAATATAAAGAATGAACCTGAGAGTGGGAAGTTTTAAGAGGAGCGCTTATTCATAACGGAATTTCAAGATTCTCAACGGAATTGAAACAGGGACGAGAAGATAAGGATGAGGATGATGATTTAGAACAGTGGTTCTCAACCTGTGGATCCCCAGATATTCATGGACTTCAGCTCCCAGAAGCCTTGAGCATTGACCATAGTAGCTGGGGCTTCTGGGAGCTGAAGTCCACGAACATCTGGGGACCCACAGGTTGAGAACCACTGATTTAGAATGAGATAGTTCGTGTTCAATAGTTTTATTGGTCTGAAAATCCATTGGCAATATAGATGAAAAATTGCATAAAAGGAGAGGGGGGCTATTAATGAAAAACCTTGTTAACACTAGACCAGGCATTAAAAAAGTTGTTTTAGCCCTAGAAATAAAACCAGCAATATATAAATCTTTAAACAGAACAACAGCATGCACAGTTAAATTATCATTATAAAGGTAGTCTGTTACCCTGTTTATTGAGGGTCCTGTGAGGGACACTGAAATATGCTCAACTATAGGTGGGGAAAATTAGCTCTGAGCACTGCTTTAGCATTACGAGAGGCAGGGTAACTTAGCAGGATCTTGAACCCTATGTCTACGGGATCAGGCCAGTCAAGAAGCAAACCATTTTGAACAAATAAATGAGATCTTTATTACAGTACAGCCAAACCGTGTATGCAATTCACTCACTCAGATAACTATAGAAAATAAAGGTAGGAGTGGGACAGAGGGATTTTTCAGAGGGATGATTGAATTGGTGATACGAAACCTGTCCTGAAGTCCGGAAGAATAGAGAGTGGTGCCGGGGTTCGATGTGGCTCAGCACATGGAGCTGAGGGGAGGCTTGCGAAGCAAAGCAGCAGCAAGGCGGTCTGGAACTCAGGAGCGATCCGAAGAGGGTCTCGGAATCAGGGGTTTTTGTAGGGAGAGATGTGACTGCAGGCTATGCCGTACTTGGTGAGAACAGTGGATTTCGGGTGCGAGACAAAGCCTCGGAAAGGTCACAGTTTAGCATGATTGAGTTAGGTCCGAATTGACAAAGGAGCAGCTAGTATGTAAATGCGTGATGCTGGACAGTTGATAGTTCAGCTAGTCAAGTTACCTGCTTGGGGCAGGGAGTCCTTTGTAGGTGGCGCACATACATAATAGGGTGTTTGCTGGGAGGTCTCCTGAAGCGGTGATCTGACTATTTCTGGCTTGCCTGTATTGTTTAGGAATAGTGCAGCAATCAGCCGCTGAGCCTAGTTTTGTGCTTGTCCAAGGGCCTCACAAACACATGGAGAGGACTGGTGGAAGAAAGCCAAATTATTGATATCAAAAGGTTATCTTTATGCTATCACCAAGGCGGCCTAGAAGCTGCAGTAACAAGTCAGTACATATAATATCGGCAAAAGACAAAGCATTAGGCAAGACCTTATGAAGACTTGCAAAAAATGCACAATGTGAGCAGAGTGGTGTAAATGATTTCCAGAGTAAGGGAAATATTTAAACACCAGTTTACGGAGGTGAAGAATCAAGCTCCAGTTGGAAATAGGGCTACTGTTGGTGGGAGAGTCGACAGCCAGGTAAACTGGACTCACAGTGAGAGGGTTTACAGATTATAAAGATGATGCTAACTTACCAGCTTGTTGGACTTGAGAGAAATTTGACACTGCATCATGACATGTGAGCCTCCGAGTTGGGTCCTGTTGAGACAGAACATCTTGAGGGAGGCAGTTTGAACCTGTGACATTGAGAGTAAATTTAGTTTGTTTTTTAATTGATGTATTCTTAAACCTCAGATGTTCAAGCTGAGAGGATCTATTAGATACAGAATTTGTAGAGGACTCCACCAAGTGCAGAAGTTTTTGTAGGTCTCCTTACAAACAGAAGACTTGGGTATGAACATTACATATGAACATTTCTCTGTTCCACATATTTTCAAGTCTTCTTCCTACATTGCACCATCACTAGTGGTTTAATCAGGCCTGGTGCTATTGTAACTAGGCAAAGTTAATCCTGTGTTGGTTTTCCTTCACCCAAGAATCTCTCTGTTCAATTACTTGGGACTCTTAAGAGTTACTGCTCTTTGTTGGTGTGTAGATATGGTGCATTTGAAGCCTAGGGCAGGTTTGGGATACAAAGTGGCAAGGAAATTGGACTGTGTAAATAGAATCTTCACAGTAAACCTGGTAAACGAATGAAACCTGAGATTGCAATCTTACGCAAACCTTTTCAGAAATAAGCCTATTTAAGTTAATTGGGGCTTACTGCCAGATATATGTGTGTGGAGTGTGTAGAGTAGCCTACCTCTTCCACATAAAACAGGTGGTTTTCACATATAAGCTGTATACTGTAATAGTACCCTCTAAATATGAGAAGGAAGGACAGAGGGGTGCTTATCCTCACCTCAAACTCCCTTACATGGTTGTTGAATGCTTTGGGAGAAAATCACTTGTGTCCAGAGGATGGGTGAGTGAGCTTCCAAATTTTTTTAGATGACAAGTTCCATCTCTCTAGCCAACCTAGCCTGTGATGAGGGATTGTAATAGTTGCAGTGTAACATCTGGACACCCACAATTTACCCAGAATGTACATGTTTATCTGGTGACGATAGACTGGGAGAGTTTTCTGTTTGTAACTTAAGAATTAGTCTGAAGCATATGTTTTAACTGCAACAGTTTTGATGAAGCATCAGGGCAAGATGACAGTAGAAGGATGTGGTTATGTAGAAAACCTGAGTGAGGGAAGTTTCACAAAGAGATGAGTCTGAATCCGTTCTTTTGTCAATATAGTCAAGGCTGCCTTAAGGTGGCTGAAAATCATAAACCAGCTTTTAATAACAGGGGGTCTCCCTTCTTTTGAATTAACATGCCAGTGGGAGCTTTCTTCCCAGGGCTCACTGCTACCATAGGGCATCGGGGTTGTTGAGATTACTGAATTAGTGGGTGAGTATTAAACTCCCTGCCCTATCTGGGATTTTCTAATAAAAAATGCCTCCCTGCAACTAGTTAATTAAGGATTGGATAATTACCAAATTCATTGACGATAGCTAAAATCCATGTACTGCAGATCACTTTGGGTCACAGAGCAAATCAGCCTCAAATCAAGTGAATCCATACTAATATAATTCCACTAAATTCACACTTGCATACAAATGTATTCTTTCTATTTATTTCCTGAACTAAAAAGCATCTGTACCACTCAAAGCTACAGTAACACGTAACTATCCAACATAAAGTTACCATGCATCAGTTGTTACTGGCAAAGCAACATTATTCAAAACCCAAAATAAGTCTAATGCTTATTTAAATATTTTGTAAAGAAACTAACTGAATCATTTCTTTTTTCCCCTGTTTTTAATCTGAAAAGTATATCACAATTTTCAGATCATGAACTAGTGCCTCATCTCCCATCCAAGGCATTGAAGAAGGATTGTTTGTCAAGTGCCCACTTGTAATAGAGGTGTAACAGTGGACTGTATTGCAGGCTTATTTTATGTTACTCTGTTTCTGGTTGCTTATTTATTATTTGCCAGTGTCAACTTATTTGCTAGTGTCAATTACCCTTTTACTCATCATGTTTTCTATTCTGTGTTTGCATAGATGCTGTTGTCCCACTTCTAAGTAATTGTTTTATTAACAAGCATTTTCTTTCTTTTGCAGGTTTTGAATGCTCAAAGAGCTGGCTATAAGGCAGCCATAGTACACAATGTTGATTCTGATGAACTCATTAGCATGGGATCTCAAGACAGTAAGTACAGGTATCACTTTTGTGCTGCTTGGAAACCATTTTCTGTCTTTATGGCTGTGTGTCCTGCTAAGGCTGTGTCAAAACCTAGTCCTTGAGCAGATCCACACAGAATGAAAAAAGGGTGGCGTTTGGGGAGCTGTTTGCTTTTTTTTTTTAAGGCAATGATATAATGCAGATTGAACAGACTGAAGAATAGAGTCTTGAGGGACGCTAGGATCTCAAAGTATAGTTTAGTAGTCTATAGAAGAAAGCATAGCCTGAAAACTGGGGTCTTGTGCAAGTCAGTATAAGATGTTATTCAGAAAATAGAGTAGTCGGGCAAGTGAGGTTGCAGGAATCTGAAAACTGAATGACGTGTGGACTTGTGTAGTCCTGTCACCCATGTCCTGTTGCAAGCCCTTAATTCTGTTCTAAATGAGTTCCATACTGATGAGGAGTTCTATTATTTTGAGTCTGCAGGTATATGGGGTAACCTAACAAGATCTTTACACCAATGTTTATGGGGTCTTTGCGGGAAGGAGCCAGTGAGATATTCCAAAATAACCTAAATGTGTTTTTTTATTGGGGGAAATGCAATCACATGGACACGAAATTCACACAGTCACAAGATTAATTGAAGGAAAGGGAGGGAAATATTGGATAGCGAGTTTCAGGGTGTAGAATGGGCAGTAATTACCAATCCTGAAGAGCAGCGAAGAAACAGCAATGTGGCTTAGACTTGCGTCTAAGGGCAGATCAAATCAGGATTCAGACCAACGTAGTGGTGTCCACCATTTCAGATACTGCATCTGACTGCTCAAAACTGATGGTTTTTATACTCTGTTTCCCTCCCTGAAGGGGTATGAGTTAATTGCTTTCTGGCAGAGTAAACAAAAAGAGGTCTGATTGTTTCAATGTCTTAGTTGGGTAGTGTGAATGGGAAGGGTTTCAGTAGGAAATGTGCACAGCAGGAGTGCTTGCCTTCTGCATCTGGGCTTGACTATTGCTTTCTGTGGGCAATTGAGAGGATTAGCGTAGAGCCATTAAGTCAGACTTTCTCAGCTAATGCACAGTGAACTTATGACCTGGCCATGCTGAGGTCCCTTCTTATCTACTCTTGCACATCTTCCCAGCCAGCATCCCTTCTTCACATGGCCTTTCATCCATAAGTGTATATAATTTAATTTCATGCCAATTAATATTTGCCAATTAGACCATATCAAAGTGTGGGAGTGTACAGCTGCTAATACTTTGGGTGTCTGTTACCTCTTGGTATTAGGTGGCAGTTACACTTCCCCTTCTTACTTGGAAGGAGGTTCTTTTCCTACAGATGATCAGAGACCCAGCCTGATGATCCTTCCAGGGCATCCTCTGGATACAAATATGATGAGGTCACTTTAAGTATACTGGGGTTTTCCTGGCCAGTGCCATAGTTGAGGGAGTAATTCTATCTCCCGCTGCCTCCTGGCATTGGGAGCTCTGGGTCATGGTTAGAGGAGTCTTGGGCCAAAGCAGAATCAAGCACGTACCATGAAATAACAAATCTCAGAATGTATCCAATTAAAATGGAAACATTTCTGCTTTCACTAAAAGTTCTCTTTCAGGGAATAAAACTCATCAAAGCCAAGTATCAAGAAGTAACATAGCCAGAGCAATACAAAAGTGGATACATTTTGCCAACTCCACTGTCACGATCCTATTAAACATTTTTGGCCTGGAATTTCAGTTTTGTTTTAGTAAATACAAAGGCAACTACAGTTCCAAAGAGATGTTGTTATAATCATGTTAATTAAAGAAGTATTTTGTCAAATCCTAGAACCAACATGCCTTATTGGACTATGCCCCTGTCAACGGAAGTGTAGTGTTATGCAGTGATTTAAAAAACAGTTGTTCCTATAAGTAAAACATGAAGAACCCTGCTGGATTGGACGAAGGCACATCTGGTCTGGCATTCTGTTTGTATAGTAGCCATCAGATACATGTAAGGAGCCCGCAAGCAGGATGTAAGTTCAATATGAAATAGGTGAGCTATAAAAACCCTGCTCAAAGTAGTTATTTATAACTAGTGTAAGTCATCTAACAATATCATTAGAGCGGTTAACATAAAGCAATAATATGGCCTGTAACCAGCTTGATAAATTGCAAAATCTTAGCCCCAACTGAGCATATTTAAGAGCATTACTGTCAAGTATAATAAAAGAAGCTGATTGAGCCCACTTTGATATCAGCGTACTGAGTACTTACGGTCAGGCATATGATGCTGCCTTGGTGCTTTGTTGAAGTCCACTTTGCTGACATTTAGTGAGGAGGTAGTGAAAGAAGATGACAGCAAAATCTTACATCAGGTCTTGCATTCCACCTAAATGTCCATATCTTTCAACCAGCTGTTAGCAAAGGAAGAAGCTTTTGGCAGGATCTCCGCACGTAGTATTCAAAGATGAAAAAATCTAACAGCTCTAAGAGCATGGCAGAAAAAGAACCTGCTGGATCATCTCAGAGGCCTGTCTTCTTGGCATTCTGTTTGCAAAATTAACTAGATATCTGTGAAAAGCCCAAAAGCAGGACATGAAGGCGGTGGCAGAGCTTGGAGTGTGTGGAGGGGGGACGGAGGCGGAAGAGGGACGGTGGCCCATACGGGTGGCAGGCAGAGGAGTGCAGGGAAGGGATGATCTCCCTCTCTGCACCCTCCTACTAGCTGCTGCCAGTCATCATGGGAGTGCAGGGAAGGGACGATCTCTTTCCCTGCACCCTCCTGCCAGCTGCTGCTGGATGTGCTCATGCAGGCGATGGGTGGGGGAGTGCAGAGAAGCAAAGATCTTCCTTCCTCCACCCTCCTGCTGGATGCCCTGTGATGGGCAGGAGAGTGCAGGGGAGTGATGATCTTTCTCCCTCCCTGCGCCTGGGCAAAAGGCCAGGGAAAGGGAAAGGGTGGTGGCAAGGCAAGTGGGCATCTCGTGAATAATCAAATTCGTGAAAATGAAACCTGTGAATGTTGGGGGAGGACTGTATGGTGTGAAAGTCGGCCATATCATGAGGAGACATAACTCATTGGGAAAGACAATAATGCTTGGTAAATCATTCAAGGAAATCATGGCCCTGAATATGCAAGACTGAGCAGGGCTATTGATGATAGGGTGACTACGATTGCCATAGGTAGAAGTCAACTTGTTTTTAGTTGAGAACAAAATTTTATCTGCAAAAAATATACAATATATCTAAATGAATGGAGTTATTGAAATGCACCTTCCATTTGCTGTGAATTTCCTCATGTTCAGCAGTTGTAATGAGCAGCACACCCATAAATTAATTTTTATGCTATTACTACTTATCTTTCTCTGTGTCTTTATAAACAGTTGATGTTTTAAAGAAGATTGACATTCCATCTGTCTTTATTGGTGAATCCTCAGCAAAGTCTTTAAAAGAAGAATTCACCTATGAAAAGGGGTATGCAAAATTTTAATTTTATTTTAGCTATTTTTAAACTAAACTACCTGAACTATGAATTATCAACTATTACAATCTTTGAGAAATGAAAAATTTTGTCAAGAAAGGCTTCAGATTTAAATATTTTAGAAAAATTCAGCACAACCTTTTGGAAATGTAGAAATAGGAGCTCTGTATATGAGAGTCTTTCCTGTACAGCTGCATTAACAGAAATATTCTAAATCCTACCTCACTTTTCAGCTTCAGAGCCCATCAGCACTGAGATTGCAAGAGGCTTAGGAATTTTGTCCTTCTCATTGAGCTTGGTGCAGTAGATGAGTAATAAAAATATTTAACTGTATAAAATTCTGTATGCAAAATGCTTGGAAATGTAGTTTATTGTTGTAATTTTTTGTTATTTTCAAGAGATACTATCTGTCAGCTTCATGAGAAGAACCATCATATAAATACCAGACCTTGGAAGCATTACATTTTTGGAGTACAGTGGCCATTCTGGAAGGAGTATTTGATAACAGTAATCCAAAAAAAAAAAGGGGGAGGGAGGAAGGGGGCCTTAAAACTGAACTGGTTCTGTTGTTTACTGTTAAAACTGCCCTTTATGCTTGTAAGGAAATATAATCAGATTTTTTTAACTTTATTAGTAGTTTTAAAACTTGGTTTGACAAACATATTTTTCCAGAGAAATCTTTCCATAGCTCAGATGTCTGCCCCAACTGGTACATCTTTGAAATAACAGCATTGCCAGATGGTGTGTACCAGTGGTACCAGATAATTAGTTACTTCTATATCAGTTGCCTATTAATGGACTATTAATAGTTATATATCACCCTTCTGCCTTACAGCCTCAAGGGCAAAAAGGATACCCCAAAATAACTATTGCCATATCATCAACTGATAGATGGAAAAATGCAAGTTGACATATGTCTAGCTTTTTCTGTGCTTGTTATTTCCAACATTATATAAATTGCTCTTCGTGTGGTGGTAATAATTCTTTTATAGTTTTTATTATAATTCTTTTATATTTTTATAGTATTTAGTTTCTGTGATCCAAATGGCATTCAGGATGCACTCATTCAGGGACAACCCCACATCCATATGTTAGCAACTTAATAAGCTTGACATTCAGTACAGAATGAGCATGCCTACCGATGCACATTCTATAATGACTGGGTCCAAATACAATGTCAACATTCTCTGTTAAATAAGTTTTTACTTGGCTCCTACTCTGGATCTTGGTTTAATAGTATAATGAGTGATTGTATGACCAAAGATTCTGAATTCACGCTCAGTGTTGTATTTCTGAAGTGTATCATGTCAGAGTTCAGCTCATTCTAAACTTCCCATCTTCTCTTTTGTCTCCATAGAGGCCATATTGTGTTAATCCCAGAGTTCAGCCTTCCTTTGGAGTACTATCTAATCCCATTCCTAATTATTGTGGGAATCTGTCTCATCCTAATAGTTATTTTTATGGTAAGTCTAACTTTTTGTGGTCCTCTCTCAACAAAGTAAATGCGTGTGCTTGCGTAGGTGTGAGATATACACACTCATTTTCTGTCTGTACTGTTGTATTACTAAAACTCATGGTTTTCTGTTAAGGTATTCCTTTTAAAAAATGAAGGATATAAACTAATTTTTAGTGGCTAATCATCCTGGCATTTCTGAGACATGTCTTGGCATTTCCCTTTCCCTGCTGGCATCATATTGATTTATTTGCAGGAATTGTGTCTGTCCTTCTCTGCCAAACAGGAAAAACACATAGACTCATAGAGCTGGAAAAGACCAGAAGAGCCATCCAGTCCAGCCCCTGCCATGCAGCAATCCACAATCAAAGCACTCCCAGCAGATGGCCATGAAGGCGCTGTTTAGAAACCTCCAAAGAATGAGACTCCACCACAGTCCAAGGCAGCAGAATATTCTACTGTCAGACTGCTCTTTCAATCAGGAAGTTCTTCCTCGTGTTTAGGTGGAATCTCTTCTTGAATTTTGAAGCCATTGCCCTGTGACCTAGTCTCCAGACCAGAGAAAACAAGCTTGCTCCATCTTCCATATGCCAGCCCTTCAGATGTTTAAACGTGGCCATCGTATGATGTCTTAACCTTCTTTTCTCCAGGCTAAATATACCCAGCTCCCTCATAGGACATAGTTTCCAGTCCTTTTACTATTTTGCTGGGCTCCACTCTGGATATGTTTCAGGTTGTCAATGCGCGTCTTGAATTGTGGTGGCTGGAAGTGGGCACTGTATTTGAGGAGAGGTCTGACCAGAGCAGAATAGAATGGTACCATTACTTTTCTTGACATAGGCACTGTTCTCCTATTTATGCATCCTAGAATCACATTGGCTTTTTTAGTTGCCATATAACACTGTTGACTTATGTTCAACTTGTGGTCTACTTAACCTCCTAGACCTCTTTCACATGCGCTGTGGTCAAGCCAGGGGTCACCCATCCTATATCTGTGTATTTCATTTTTTTTCCTGCCTAAGTATAAAAGCTTACATTTTCTCCTTTTGAGATTCATTTTGTTAGTTTTGGTCCAGCTCTCTTATCTGTGAAGACCATTTTGAATTCTGATTTTGTCCTTTGGGGTATTAGATACACCTTCTAATTTGTTGTCATCTGCAAATTTGATAAGCATGCTGTCTATTTTATCATTCAAATCTTTGATAAAGATGGTGAATAGTACTAGGCCCAGGACAGAACCATGTGGCACCCCTCTGTTACTTCTCTCCAGGATGAAGAGGAACCATTGGTGAGCGCCTTTTGAGTTTGGTCAGTCAACCAATTATAAATCCACCTAACAGCCTTATCTACCCCACATTTAGCTCATTTGCAAATATATCATAGGGGACCTTATCAAATGCCTCAAGGTATGCTACATCCACAGCATTCCCTTCATCTACCAAGCTTGAAACTCTTATAAAAAAAAGAGATAAAATTTGTCTGGCATGACTTGTTTTTGAGAACCCCATTTTGACTTTTAGTGATCACTACCTTCCTTTCTAGGTGCTTACAGATTTCCTGTTTAATGATCTGCTCTATAATCTTTCCTAGTATTAATGTCAAGCTGAGGGGATAGCAGTCGTTTGGTTCCTCTTTTTTCCCTTTTTGAAATGGGGAGACAACATGTGTCCTTCTCCAGTCTGCTGGGACTTCTCTTGTTCTTCAGGAATTCTCAAAGATTATTACCAGTGATTTTGAGATTACCAGTTCTTTTAATATCCTTGGATGTAGTTCATCTGGCCCTGGAAATTTGAATGATTTAGAGTCGTTAAGTATTCTTGCACTATCTTTTGCCCTGTTCTGTGCTGAATTTCCCCTACTGTATCATCTGCTCCATTTTTCCCAGGTGGAGCATTGCTTTCCTTTTGGGAGAAAACCGATGCAAATAAGATATTGAGTAATTCTGCCTTTTCTCTGTCCCCTGTCAGCATTTCATTATCTTCTCCATGCAGTAGCCTACTATTTCCTTCTTTATCCTTTTGCTATGAGATAACAACAAAAACACACTTTTTATTGTTTCTAAGCTCTATAGGAAGCTGTAGATCATTCTGTGCTGTAGGTTTTCTGACTTTCCTTCTAAACATGCTGGCTACTTATTTGAATTCCTCTTTGGTGATTCGCTCTTTTTCTATTTCTTGTACATGTCCCATTTAAATCTTTAGGTGTATTGCAAGTTCTTTAGACATCCATCCCAGATTCTTTACAAACATCTCATTTTCCCTCCTCATCAAAATTGTTTGAAATTGTGCCTTCATTATCTCACCTTTTAGAAACTCCCATCCATCATAAATTCCCTTCTTTTTTAGTATTTCATGATCACAGGATCATTCCCAGTACTTCCCTAAGCTTACTGAAATTAACTTTCTTAAAGTCTAGAATGTATGTTTGACTTTGCTTGGCTTTTTCTTTCCATTGTACATAACAAACTTCAGGAGAACATGAATGCTCCCACCTATAATCCCACCACTTCCACCCCATTGACCCAGTCATTACTGTTGGTTAGGAGCACAGCTGAAATAGTTGATTCCCTCATTGCCTCTTTCACTTTCTGGACACTGAAATTGTGTAAACTTTGTAGCTGCACTGAATAAACCATGCCCGTGGCAGTTTCTACAGTGTTTTCACTTAGGAACTTCTAAGTTAGTTTTGTTTATGTCTCCTTGTTGGAGTGGGAGCAGATCTTAGCTTGTGAAACTATTGATTACTCAGTATTTTTGGGATGCTCAAGGAACAAGCCTTGGCTATGTTTCCACTGGGCTTGTAGCATAAATGACCATATTTCTGTTTCCGTATTTCCAAAACTGAAGTCGCAGGCCTATTTCTTCATGTAGTTGCATCATCAGCAGTGACTGCTATAATTCCTTTTTAAAAATCCCAGGCTCTGGCAGGTGGCTTGATCTGGTTGCTGAACCAGCCCCATTGTAAAGATAGTTGGAATTCCTTCTATTATCTTGTTTGTGAAATTGATAGTTCTTTGCATCACAGCTGGTGGTGGAACATTACTTCAATGCCATACTGAATTTGTAAGCTTCATTCATGAAATGGCAGCAGAATCTCCAGAGACAAAAACTAATAAATTGGATGTTTGTTTACTCTTTTTGGGAGATGCTTGCTTTTTCCTAAAATGTATTAAATAGAGGCATGGACAATTTTATAGACTGTATGCAATCCATTTCCCTCAGTGATCTCTTCTTATAGGTTGAAGAAACAACTGCTTTAATTAAAAGCCAAATGGAATTGCAGTTACATTGGCATGAAAATTGCTGAACCTTTTAGATCAGTGGTTCTCAACCTGTGGGTCCCCAGATGTTTCTGGACTTCAGCTCCCAAAACCCCTGAGCATTGACCATAGTGGCTGGGGCTTCTGGGAGCTGAAGTCCACAAACATCTGGGGACCCACAGGTTGAGAACCACTGTTTTAGATAGATTTATCCTGCCTCAATAGGCACTTGTTTGTACAAAGATTTTTCCCCCCAAAGCTGCCCTTGAACTCACAAAACAGTAACAACAGCAATTGTACTGGCCTGAACTGATAAATCAGGCAATTAATTTGGATGGATTCCTTGAACATTTTAAATGTTATCTCTTTGTGCAGTTTTGGAAAACAGTTCATCAAAACATAAACATCCCCCAACCAGAAAAAAAAAGTCCTTTTGCTAGCTTCCAAAGCAATCCCATATATCTTGCAATTCTTTTTAGATGCTTTAGCCCTGAACTGCCTAATTTTTTATTTTAGCCATTTTAGTTGCTAAAATAGGTTAGGAAAACAGTTGACAGAATGGTTAGATGTTAGTGCTGTGGTGTAAGGGCTTGAATATTCTGTCACATATTCTTGACATGTAGAACTGTTGTTGTGTGCCGTCAAGTTGTTTCCAACTTACAGTGACCCAAAGACAAACCTATCATGGGGTTTTCCTGGCAAGATTTGTTCAGAGGGGTTTTCCATCACCTTCCTCTGGTGCTGAAGGAGTTTGACTTCAAGGGCACCCACTGGGTTTTCGTGGCTGAGTGGGGATTCAGACCCTGGTCTCCAGAGTCCTAGTCTACTACACCATACTGGGCTTTCAGCATGTAGAATGCAGAACCAGGAAACCAGTATGAATACAAATACATGATAATCCAACGTACGCGTTTAGATCACCATGTATATCAACACGCAGTTGGAAGGATAACATGTAACTCCATTCCTGACATCATGTGTGTCGCTTGAGCCCCACCAGATGCATATAGAGAGATAGTGTGGATATCCTCACAGGGGATACCTCAATGTCTTCAGCTGTATGTGCAGAGCCATGACTTGTCTTTACAGTTACTCATGCAATGTGTGTGAACAACAGCAAGGAATGAGCATGTGATTTTGAGATATGGCTGCATCTCCCTTCACATGTTTGTGTCCAAACTAAGCTAAATATCAGATAGGGCTATTGTACAAATGTGCAGATCAGCTATTTGCACAATGGATTATACACATATTGAATGTTAGATGTGAATAACTAAATGTGCTGAGATTTAACAATCATATTTGACATACATTGAATGGAATGTGTGAATATTCCTAGATGAGGGCTGTAGAATTTCAGAATTCATTTAGGAATTGGCCTTTAATCTGAAGAAACATTCTAGGGACTAGATTGTCTTTTTTAATTAGTAGGTACCTGTATCTTAAGAGCCAGGGTGGCACTGTGGTTCAGGTGTAGACTAGGACGGTGGAGACAAGAGTTCAAGTCCCCCCTTGCTGTGGAATCTCACTGGGTAATCTTGGACAAGTCACACACTCTCAGCCTCAGAGAAAGGCAAGGGAAAACCCTCCTGAACAAATCTAGCCAGGAAAACCCCATGGTAGGTTCACCTTTGGGTTGCCATTAATTCAGAAATGACTTGAGGGCGCACAACAGTAGCTTATATCTTGAACCATTAAAAACAGTAATTTTGCCTCTAGTGCATCAGCCTATAAAAACTTATCTGTAGTATTAAGGTTGAGAACATTCTGTGCCAATTTTTTAAAAAACAAGACGAGAAAGCTTAGGCAATAAGCAATACCAAAATGTATTTAGGAGAAATTACTGAAGGCCATGGGGAGATGTGTAGCCATGCAAAGCACAAAAATCCTTTGCAGTCCATCTTCCCCAGCACTGAAAAGCTTTTGCAGACACTAGGTATGCAATTTTAAACAGCTCTTTCAGCTGAAACCTGGGACTGTGAAACTCTATTCAGGTATTCAGTTTCTGGAGGAAACACACATACAGGGGGGTCGGGGGAGACTGTCTTAATCCAGCCTTCCCCCACCACCACTCTCCTCACATAAAAATTGACAGTCTGAAGAGAAGTGCCTGCTCTGTCTATGGAAGCTCTCATCATGTGATCTAGAAAATCAGAGTTCCAGATTATATGGAGTCTCCATGAGTAGAGAAGCTGTTTATTGATATTGTTATCCTCTAAGTATAGAGGACAATGGAAACATGTTTATGTGTTTATTGTTCCTAATTATGCTTACGGAATGCCTGAGTAAGGATTACTTCTGAAGCAGTTGCTAGATTCTGCACCATTTGTTTGTTTTTGATTTAACATTCTGCTTTTATCCTAAGGTTAGGACCCAGAATTTACTGCAACATATTAAAATATCTCTGTAAAAACAGTGATGTATATTAAGCTTGAAAGTAAATGAAACATTCATTAAAATAATTAAAACACAGAACATTAATAAAAATATCCAAAGTCTAGTACCTCCAGCTAAGCCCAGTTAGTAACTCAAGCGCTGCCTGTATAAAAAGTTCTTTGTTTGCAAACAAGGAGGAGGTAAGGCTAATAAAATTCACTGTATAGAAGACTACCATGTCTGGCTGTGGTTTTACTGCATGCCATGAACATCATGTTACAGATACTTTGCTTTTGCAGTCTAATTCCATAACAGGAATTTTGAGAAGTGTGAAATTAGCCTACTTTGCCAGTTGTCTTCTAAATACACAAATCAGAATTCTTGGGTTGGCAGAGGAAAAGTAGTAAAATGCATAGCTTGTCCACTAGCCACTTTAGACAGCTCCGGTTTTGCTAATAGTTTTCATGACTTCAGAGAGAAGGAAAGGTTACCGGCTTAGCAGGGGAGGTATGATTTCTACATGACTCGATATGCATATGCCTTCCCTCTTCCAGAATAGCTGTTCTTAGAACAAAAGGAAATTGAGTTGTTTTCCCCCCTTTTTTGTCTCAACTTTGCATATTCTATTTCTCTCTGTATCTTTCAAGATCACAAAATTTGTCCAGGACAGGCACAGAGCAAGAAGAAATCGGCTTCAAAAAGATCAGCTTAAGAAGCTACCGGTACACAAGTTCAAAAAAGGTAAATGTGGCTTTTTAGAATTGATTAAACAATATATGCTGCTTGTTCTTAAATGTTGTCTTGGAACTACATAGATCATAGATGCAGTTGCAAAACACTAAAAACAAAGCAAAAACCTCTCCAGAGCTTTCAGAAATGGGCAGTTTTGAGAGCATGATTGGTATCTAGACCAAGATATTGAAGATAGTAAGAAATGGGAGAACAAGACAAGTGGATAAGGGGATAAGACTAAAAATTGTTGATAGGACAAAGGGATGGATGAAGTGATTTCCCACTTACAGTTCCCTGTGTGCCCACATGGAACAGCAAGGGCAGTGATTGGGGAGTGGACTTCAGGAGGAAGTGAGAGTTGACAAAAACATTTCCCCTTTTCTTCCAATGGAAGTGGCTCTGTATCTTGGGCCCTTGCACAAACAAAAGGAGTCCTTTCATTTGCAGAATGGCAGGTCTGATTCCACCCCTCAGCCTCTTAAGGCATCCGTGTGATAGGTCTGAGACAAATCTTTGTGCAGCTGAGTTGGAGATCTGGTTTGTTAACACTGAACCAAACATTTTGTTACTGCTAGCCAGAGAGCCAGTTAATGAGCATTGTTGATTCAAACTTTCAGTAACTTCTTATAACTGAGTGGTGACTTCTCTGTAATGGTGAATTTTCCTTCGTGAACCATGATGGCCTAGGGTCTTGGTCTCCCATTTCCTACTATTTGTGTGAGAAGCTTGCATAAGCAGTTATTTGTGAACTTTCCAGTTGCAGCAATAGACAAAACAACTTGGAGGGTAAGCAATGTCTCCTTTGTATTTTGAATAAAGCCTAATTAACTGGATACCTCAGGATACTGAAGTCTTGATATTTCACTAAAAAAAAAAGAGAGAGAGAAAACATTTGCAGAACACACTGTTTTTTTAGAGACAAACTTTCCACAGTTTATACTTGAACTGGATTACATTTACTGTCAGGCTCTCTATTGCATTCTGATGGCTGCATCAGTTGGGCAAAATCCGTAACCCTTTCCATGGCTCCAAAATGTTTGAAACAATTTGAAGCATTACAATTCTTAGGTGGGGGAGGATGCTACTTCTACTAGTGGTTTTTGTCTTGCAGTTTTTGCATAACTTAACAATTGCTTTCAGTCTAAATGTATAGTATATAAACTGTTACTATAGCTGCAGTGGTGTCACTGGCAACATGAAAAGTATGTCAGGCTTACAAATAGGTATAAATCCAGGGCAGAGCTGCACCCTATGTGTCGTTTGCCCTTGATAACAAGTCTTGCATTATTGATGATATTGCTAGTAGAACTACCTGCAAAGCAGATGTTCAGCTGAAAAGTGCACACAGTGTCATATGCAAAGTTAGTTTCTCATAAAAAAATTAATGAGGCTTTACCTCTGCAAGGCTGAGTGATCTTTGCTGAACGTTTTTGTTTCTCTGGGGCTTAGGATTGATTATAAAGGAGTGATTTTGCATCAAGAAAGGCCAAGGTTAATTTTGTTCCCTGTTAAGGATTTCTGATGGAAACTCATTAGGAGGACTATGTATAAAAAGAATCGAATGTTGCTGTTGTGTCAACATACATAATTTAATATTTCCTTAAGCGTATTATTTCACTGAGTTGGCAAGTATTCCTTGCTTGTAGAGTACAGGTAGAGGTAGAGAGCCACTGTGGTGTAGCGGTTTAAGTGTTGGGCTAGAACACTGAGAGACCAAGGTTTGAATCCCCACTTAGCCATGGAAACCCACTGGGTGACCTCGGGCAAGTCACACTCTCTCAGCCTCAGAGGAAGACAAGGGCAAACCCTTCTGAGCAAATTCTGCCAAGAAAATGCCATGCTAGCTTCACTTTAGGATCACCATAAGTTAGAAGTGACTTGAAGTAACAGAACAAACAGATACAGATACTAATAAGGATGGCATTCATGCATGTAGAATAATTAGGCTTTATTCTTGTTTCATGCTGTTGGAATCAATCCCATGGGTCTGGTTATCAAGGCCATGCCAGGTGTGAATAGTTGGCACCCTTGGATGGTTTCCAACAGCCCTGCACTGCTATCTGTGTTTCCCAGACCCTCTTATTAAAGGCACCAGTTACCAACATGCAGCCACTGGTACAATTACCCATGATTCCATGCTCTGGTTTTCTGCCATTGTAGGACACAGTAGGCAGCAGAGGTGGTATTGTCTGTCACATTTTGCAGTTGGCTTTCTACTGTGGTGACCAATCAGTTAATTTGGAAGTTACACTGCCAGCCTTCTTTTTGAAGGATTGTCCTCTACATTAGCCTTTGATTTATGCATTAAGTTAAAATTTGACAGTCTCACAGTGACCACAGGTTTTCAGCTGGGAAGTGTAAATAAAGCTTCACATGATGTGAACTGATATATAAATATTATGATAAAGCACCTGTTTTTATAAAACCTGGGTGGTTTTATAGAAACATGTCTCTTTCTCGTAGTATGCTTAAGTGCAAATGTTTAACAGATCTATAAAAAATTGAGCTTTTTTCATATATGCTGAGTGTAAGAATTGGACAAAGCTGCTGTATCTTTACATCTCTTGCTGAGTGCTTACAATGAGAAGCCCAGTGTTTGCCCCAAGTCCTGACTTGGGAAGAAATCATTGTGGAGAAGAAGACAAAATTTAAGGATGCTCACGCTCAGAACATCTGATAGTTTATTTGGGGGGACAGGAATGGACATATTTGAAATGAGCAATCATGTGTCAGAAAATTAACACATGTATCCATTTTTCATAGAAGAAACAAATGCTCACAGCCATTTCTGGAAAAGAACCTCCATGACCTTTGGGGGAAGCAGTGGAAATGCACACACTGATCATTGTCAGCTTCGTTTTTTCCCCTCTCCTTTCCATTGCCTAGCATACATTGACAGCTGCTTCAGTTTAACACCTTTCCCTTGGACTACCCATGATGAAGCAGTGAAGTTGAGAAGTGGAAGTGTTTGCCATCTTCATCCTCTTTTCCCCCTGCTTGGAAGGAACAGATGGCAACACAACGATTTCTGTTCACTCCAAGGTCCCAGAGCTCATATAATGTTGAGGGAGCCCTGATTGGCTCTGCCATGGTATTTTTTGTAACAGGTGGGAATCAGCAGGCTCTACAGAGCCCACAAAGACTGTCTCTTTAGCCCTCGGACTGCTCCCACACCGTGTTTCTGATGCACATGCCTCATAGAAAAAAAATTGGCATGAAAAGGTCTCAGTGAGTGACAGTTTGGGTCTGGTGTGGCCTGTAGGGGCAGAGCTAAAACTTGGATGGTAGCCCACTTTGCTTCAAAAAATATAATAAAACCAAGTGGGTACAGCAGAGGAGACAAATCCTGTCTGGACTCCCAAGACTGAGGGAGAGAGGGTTAGCCCTTTCCTTCACGCCATTTTTGCTATGGACATAGCTTTCTCTGAGCCTTTTGTTCTACTAGTGCCATATGATACCAGTATGGGTTTTTCTCACATGCAAGAAAATATCAAACTTGGGCATTTTAATCAAGAAGATGGTGTCGGAAAGTGATTTGATCTGCTCATCTGGCCCTTTGGTTTCACTTGTATGTGGCAGCTTTTGGATGATGGAATTTTCACCACCGAAATGGCAGGGAGGAAAGGATGAACATTTCCCTCTCTTCTAGCGCCATAGTTTTGATTATGTCTGGAATCGTGTTCAGTAACTCCAATGCTGTAAGTCTGAATTATGACACTGAAATTCACTTGTATGGGTCACTGCATTTGCAAGGATCAGAAGTCCCACCCCCTGAAAACGTATATTTTATACTGGTCAGCCTCCCTCTGCTCATCTGCCATTTCTGAGTTGCCAGAAAGCAGGAAGATGAGGGAATGTGAGCCATGATACATTCAGCCCTCTTTCTGTAGCTGGACATGCTACGACAGGCAGCAGCAGGGACCACAGAAGTGGCAAGGTCACAGCAGTGTTGAGGGAAGGTTATTGGCTTAAAAGTTAGGGTTTGGGGGGATAAGCATCGGGAGACATACTGTCAGATATTGGCTTATTTTTAGAGTCAGAGGGAGAATACAGAAGTTGGTGCATTTTAAAAAAAAATAATTAAAACTCAAGAGTACAACATTCAGTGTATGTTTCCCTGAAGTCACATCTAGCGTGGCTCTAAACAGCCAGTGCTACTGTAAGAGATATCAAGGGTACAACTATTCCCTACCTAACTACTGACAATAGGAGTTCTCCTTTTATAACAACAGGCTGCAACTGAGTGGGCAGGATTCCAGGTCGTTCTTGGCTGTACTACTTTCAGGCACTCATAAGCTGCTGTATTAGCTGTTCTCATGAACAGGCTTACAAAACTGTGTGCCAACTGAAAGACCTAGGGCGGAAAGGATTTTGTATTTTTTTCTTTTATTTAAAATATTTGTATGCCACTTTTCCTTTCCAGATGAAAACATGTTCCAAAATCCTGTCCAATTCCAGTAGACTTAGACAGCTGACACACTATTTTTTACAATGGTCAGACATTTCGTATTCGTTGGAGGAAAATAACCCAGAAACACTTCTTAAAGGAAAGGAGCTGTCAGGCTTTTCTGTTGCTCTCCAGGGGACTTGTAAACAATTCAGTTCTACTTTATTGTTTATTGTAAAGTCTATTACTAATTATCAGTACTTATTAATTACACTACAGCCCTCCAATATGTGACATTTAAACTTTAGTCCATTTGTACACAAAGCCACAGCCAAATTACTATTTAGATGTACAAACCGCTGGAAAGGTAATAAATATTTGATCAAAGGTTCTTTGTTGAAACCACAGAGTGGGTGCTATGTTGAATCCATTATTGATAAGAGACTGTAGAACAGAGCTCTTCATTCTGGGATTACATTAGAGGCAGAATCAGAACAAGAACTACCCCATTCCTGTCAGCCTTTCAGAGATTTGGAGGAGAATCTGAATCTTAAAGATGTGTGCTTTGTCGTCGTTCTCATAACAGAAAATGCCAGGGAAGCCACAAAAGTCTTGCCTGAAAGATCAACTTGCTAAGTGAAATAAATAGTGTGAAAAGAAAATATTAGAGGGCTTTTTAGAGGAGGGCATGGAACACTTTTTTGTCCTCAGACACAGTACTTCAGGTTATCTTTTAGTGTTGCCTACTTCTAGAGACTTGGGCCAAAGCTGGAAATTGGCAGAACCCTTTTTTCCCCTCTCTTCCTGGTACTCCATTCACTCTTCTTTTCTGCCCAGTGAGCTGCTTGGGAAGGGGCAGATTACTCCCGCCAGTGGTCTGAACTTCTGCTTGCTTTTGAATTGAGATCAAGGGCCACATATGCTACTCAGTCGCCACAAGCTGTAAACTCCTTTTAGACTCTGGTTTGATATTACTGTTCCATTGTAGTGTTGTCTTAAATTTGTTTCGTCATTAAAAGACAATTATCTATTGATAAATTGGAATCTCAGCCATCCTCCAAAGCTCTTGGAATAGCATTTTTGCCATAGAAGAGTCCTGTGGACTCAAGCAGAGAGAAGTAGACAAGCTGAGGGCCCACTTGGTGAACTTTTGCTTAAGAAACCTCAGAAGAGGCCCTGGGTACTCACTAACAGGTTGTGATGTGGTCCATCTGTGTCTTCATATTAGATTTCTGCTTGGAATCTTTCAACCATAGCAGTGATAATCCTGTCAATAAAATGACAATGGTAATTCATTCCACAGTACAAAATGGTTGGATTGTAGAGCACTTTTTGCACTTCATAGCTTTCAGTGAGTGTTAATCTTGAGCCATCTTTACTGGATTGGGCTTTGTTAGTTTTTATGTATGGTCAGTTAGAATAATCACTTGCAAATTTTGTTGTGTAGGAAGTCATGTTGCATCAGCTGTTAACAACACACAGGTCTTATCAATGAAAAAATGGCATGAGAAATGTGTTCTGCAGCTGCTGGAGGTCGGCACACTAAATGTTCTCAGATTCATTAGATGGAAATTGAAAATGCCAGTTGCATTGCATGGTGCTCCTAGTGTGGTGTTTGTGGAGTGTCAGATATCCTAGCAAGATTCAGGTTAAGCTCTCCCATTAGCCAGGATCCTTACAATGGTTAACAAGCCAACATTGACAAACATGTGACTTGTGGGCCACATACAGCTCCCAATCCAGTTTTACGGCCTAAAAAATACACCCAACTACCAGCTTTGGTGCTGTGTTGCTGAGATTTGACAGCAGAAATATCTTAAAACATTGTGGACTTTTTACTTAAAACAAGATATTTTAAAGCAAAATTATACTGCAGCAAACATGATTCTTCTTTAAAACAAGGCAGATTCCCTCTGACTTAAGGCAAAAAAAAATTAAAAATTCCCCCTAGGAATAGAATTCTGACAGTGTCCAGTGGCAGCTTAGACCAGTCACAGTTTCTTGGCTTGACCTACCTCACAGGACTGCAATGGGAAATTATTTTATCATCATATTAGTTAATTTACTGCAGTTGGTTTGTACTACTGGCTTTACTTGACCAATAGGACAGACTTGTGATATAATGATGATGTTCTCTGATTTTTTTTCAGTCAGGTTGACTTAGAGGTGCAGAACTGATGCATTTGTTGCTTTGTGTAATATATGTAATTGTCTAGGATAGAAGTAGAGGGGGGTGAATAATTATTTAATTATTTGCTTGTGTCCAATGAAATTTGTATGGAATTTTTCAATATCAAATTACACCCTTGGCTTATGAAATCCATCCACTTTTAAAAGTAGTTTGCAATCTAGCCATGAGTTGCTACTCAAGTATTTCAGGTCT
Source organism: Iguana delicatissima (assembly GCA_948472985.1). Classification (NCBI taxonomy): domain Eukaryota; kingdom Metazoa; phylum Chordata; class Lepidosauria; order Squamata; family Iguanidae; genus Iguana; species Iguana delicatissima. The sequence goes on along the minus strand of CAOKZL010001691.1, from coordinate 186,967 downwards.
CAAATCATGTTTAAGTAGTCAGCTAGAAGTACTTTGCTCTTTAGAGCTTAACAGTTGAGATTTGTGAAATAGAAATTTGCAAATGGGAATTGTAAAATCACTGTTAAAACATCTGTATCAAATTGGAGACAGATCATGTGTTCTTGTTGTGTGCCTTCAAGTTTTTTCTGATTTATGGTGACCCTAAGGTGAACCTATCATGAAGTTTTCTTATTCAGGTTTGTTCAGAGGGGGGTTGCTTTTGCCTTTCTTTGAGGCTGAGAAAATGTGACTTGCCAAGGTTTCCCAGTGGTCTTCAATAGTTGAGTAAGTATTTGAACCCTGATCTCCAGAGTTGTACTCCAACACTTAAACCACTACACCACACTCGCTTGCATACAGATTATATTTCCTGTAAAAGCCTCTTGTTGCTCTTGTGTCTGTCTTCTTCTAGGGAAGGAAATTCCCTACCAAGAAAGGCTAGGCCAGCCTGCTGCCTGGTTTCTTTCCTCTGCATGACAGGCCTTTAGCAGTTCAACTTGGTTGCTGTGAAAGGTTTTTTGTTGTTGTTGTTGGTTTGTTTCCTTGTTGTTTTGTTTCAGTTGCTTCATTTTTAATCACTTTTAGAATTTTGTATTTAACTCATCTGGTTTTATGTTTTTCACTGGTATCTTTTTATTTTATTGTTAACTGTTTTGGAAATTATTTATTCAATAAAAAGAATGTAAATCTAATAAAGAAAAAAGATGTGTATGCACGTAAGTTTTGTTGGATGGTATAGGACTAATGTCCTTCCCAAGATATGCAGACTGTCTCTCTCACTTCAATTTTAGCCAAAGAACTGAGAGCTTTTTGTGTATGCAGCTGCATGTGCTCGTCGATTGTAATACAGCATGTCCTTATTATGGGAAACAAATGTTTTTAGATTTTCCAAGCAGCTTTAGTTCAAAAGCATCAAGACAGAAATTAACATCGCATTGATAATGTGGCTGGGTTATTAAGGTGAGAGGTCAGCGATGTTACATGTAAAACAGTTGTGAAAATTTCATAGAGCAAGAGCAAGAAAAAGAAATCTCTAAAATTGTGGTGATAATAGTGGTTGGGAAGAGAATAGGGCATAGTATGATTGCAGTTTAATTATTCTTCAAAGCTCCTTTAAATAAAGGGGTTGTCATGAGTATGTTGGTGTCCAGACAGAGCCAGCCTGCTTTATCCCTACTATTGCCTACATGGAGAAACATGCACTGTGGATGAATCTAGCTCAGAATTGGCTCTTTTCAGATTTCGCAAGAGAGCAATCAAAATGGCTTGATTGATGGCCCTTGTTGGAAGATAAGATTTCCCAGAGCACCAATGCAAAATCCATTAGCACCCGTAACAACAGCTTTAGCCTTGTGGATACTAAAGGATTAACCCATTTAGGGCTTCCCTGGACTTTTTTGGGTGGGAATTAGAGCAGCAACTCCAGAGGATTCCATTGGCATTTTGCATTCTTGGATTTTCTTTCAGCTTCAGCCCTCCTGATTGTCTACAAGCTTTGTGTCATTCTTTGCATTTAGATGAGACTAATTAGTCAAACTTTTTAGAAAAAGAGATCTTGCCACCCTCAACTGCAGTTTTTGTTTATTTGTTTTAAATCTCAGCCATCAGGTTATTGGCTGCACATGGTAGCACAGAGGCAGCTTGAATTTTTTTAAGAAGCAGCTTTTCTGGAGGAAAATGGCCTTATACCTGTGTCTCAGTTAGTGAGAAGGGGGCCTTTTTGTGATCCAGAGTCCAAAGACTTGAATAGTTAGTAGTTTCCTGTTAAAACTTGTTTAAAACCCAGTGTTCTTGTTTCTCTACATTTGGCTTTCTTTAATGTAGTGTCCAACATATGGAATGATCTTACCATTGGGATTAGATGTTTCTATCATTAGATGTTTCTATCATAACATCTATCAGTGTTAGATGTTTCTGTCATTAATGAAAGGCCTACTTGTTTACCCAGACATTTTCTGACTGTTATCAGTTGCTCTGGTTTTTAATAATTTTAAAAAGAGATTTGAATCTTCTTAATCTTTGAATCTTTTTTTTAATTAAAAGCAATATTGCAGTTCTTTAAAACAAAGGGTAAAGTGTCAGCTTCCCAAGAGATTTTGTGGGCTTTTCCATGAATTTATACTAGCATTTCTCTTTCTGTAGTGCTCCTGATCAACGCATGAAATCATACTGTTGGAAGGGATTTTGGAAGACTTATAGTCTAGTTGCTGTCCCTTCAATGCAGGATTTGCAGTGCAGGAGACTACAGCATCCTTGTCAGATGGCTGTCCAAATGGCTCACGTACCTTTGGTGAAGAAAAGCCTACCACCACCCAGCAGTGTGTCCTACCGTGGAACAATTCATAAATTAGGACGTTCTTCCTAATGTCTAGTTGAAATCTGCTTCCCTGCAATTTCTACCCTATGAGTTCTGTCCTCTGGAGCAACAGAGGATGATTCTGGTCCATCTTCTTCATGAGAGCATTTGGAATATTTTAACACTGCTGTTCTGTGGGCTAAATGTGTATCTCTTTCATACATTCCTTCATGGACTTGGTTTCCAGGCAATTCTGAATATGTTCCACTTTCTGCCTTGTAGTATCCAAAGTCTGCTTAAACACAAGACTCCAAATTCACTTTGACCAATGCCAATTTGAACACAACAGTTACCTCCCATCATCAGGATGCCATGCTTCTCTTATTGCAGCCTAAAAAATGTGAGGGATTTACTGCAGCCATATACACTGCTGACTCACATTCAGCGTGTGCTTCTTTTAGACGTCTAGACCTCTGCACGTATAATTCTGTCAGAGCAGTATCTCCCAACTGATATTCATGTGTTTCATTTTTATTTGGTACCTAAATACAAGATTTTACATTTATCTTTTTTGAATTTCATATAGTAAGTTTTGAGTCAGCGTTCCAGACTGTCAAGATCCTCTGAATGCTGAATCTGTCTTCTGTGGTGTTAGCTAACTACCCTCCCTCCTATCTTCAGGTCATCTAAGAATATTTATTGCTGAATAGTTTATATGATCCACTTTTAAATATGAATGTTGGTCTATAGTATTTAGGGCAAAAGCAGTGCTTTTGCAGTTGTCAACAAAAGTAAGAAACTAATTATTGTCTAAAACAAGAGTAGGACATCTGAGAGTACCATTTTTTCCTGTTGTAAGACTGATATTTTGTTATATAGTCATGTTTCATACAAATTGGAAGGAGCAATAATAGGGAGCATATATCTTTATGAAATGACTCTTAGAAAAGCAGCATGGAAAGCTTTAGAGGTGCAGCATTTTGTTGTGGTGGGTGGCATTTGTTGGGAATATTGGGAAAGTTTTCTGTTTGCCCCATAAACAGTCCAGACCAATATTTTACTGTTAATTTACATGGATTAACGTCATACAGCTTGGTATTGTGCTATTGTTGCAGGAAAGGTGTAATAGTGTGACAATAGACAGTATAAAACAGTACTACTCAAAGCAGTAGTCTGTGGACTGGTGCTGGTCCTTGAGGCATCAGTGCCAGTCTCTGGCAAGTTTATAGGAAAAAGAGAAACAGTTGTAGCCAGTGGGCTCAAATATGGTACTGGTCCTAGATATATTGGGGAAAAAATGGTCAGGTCCCCTCCCCATCAGATGGTTTAAGAAGTATTGGTATAAAAGAAAGTATCTGTCTTCCCTTAGAGCTTAGAATATTAAGAAATATTGTAGTGCCGCTGTTATCTCAAAGTAAGCGTTGAATGTAGAATAGTTGTAATGGCATTTGCACAGTCATACTATCACTTGCCTGAAGCTGCAATTTGAATCCCTCTTCTAAATTTAGAGTTGAAACATGGTCTGGATTCCATTGGGCAGCTGTGACTCTATTCAGGAGCCCTGGGAAAAGGGGGACTGTGATTTAAAACAGACTGCTGTTTAAAACAAGAATAAGCAACTTCCAGATCCAGGGGTAAATCTCTTCCCCCAATTCATGGAGAGTCACACCTGCTTGCTCTCACCAAAATTGTTGTGAGGGAGGCTGTGAAGATTTTTTGGTCTTGAACATTATAACAATAAAACAAATGCTGTGCACCTCATGTGCTTTTTTTCAGTGGTTGGTAGGGTTCCTGGAAGCCTTCCATAAGTGCTATTTTCTCCAGAAACAAAGGCCCATAGGCTTTGTTTATAATGTACTAGTGCTTCCAGAGGGCTTTCAGAGGTGCTTTCAGCCTCTGAAGGAGTATATAGGATTTCTTTAAAGTTAACAGAGAGCCACTACTACAGTGGCTATTTTGACAGTGGGGGAATCAGTTGGAAGGGCTTGGGGGTTGCAAATAACTGTGGAGGAATGCAGCTCATGGAACCACATGATGTCTAGCCTGTGTTGAAGGTTACAAAAGGATCTAATTTGACTTGTGAAATGTCTAAGGTTTCTGCATCTTCATTGAGCCATGTGTCTGAAATGGCATATTTTAGAACCAAGATTAGTAGGGGATTGTTTGATCTGGCTAATATCGAGCTGGAGTTTTACATTTAAAATTATTGCTAGTCTCGACTTGTTATGATGTTCATACATAATTTTATGGACCTTATAGTTAATAGTTCTGTTTTGTGGGTGTTCGAAAATAAGTCTCTAGTTATTCCATAGCCATAGTGTGTTGGCTTTGCATCTGGGAGTAATAAACAGATCATAAACAGCAATAGTTGGAAACTCATGACATTTTCCTCAGACTTGGTTTTATATGACTTTATTTGCAATTGCAGATGCCTAATTGAAAAGCTCTTATTTTATTTGAGAAAATAGTGGTATTAAAATATTTACCTAATGGAGTCCTAATAGATAATATTACATTTTACTTTCTATGCTAAATAACTGTACTGTTGAATATAGTCCACTCCATCTTTATGAGAGTTATGTTTAGGATGTCAACAAGAGAAGCAGTGACATGGATACCATTTGCATTGTTATAAAGTAATGTAAGTACAGTTCTGCTATTTACTAGGTATTTATAAATTGACTTATTCCTTCAAATGGGATTGTCCCTGATCTAATTACTCTTCATTATTAGCCCATCTGTCTGGCTACACAGTATAGTATAGCTCTTCATATGGCTCACCAAAACAATTATAATTTTATTTCAGCAGCACTGCTGATATCTGAGACACTTCTCTTGCCTAGATGATTGACAAGAGAGAGTAATTTTGCTCCAATTACTGAAATCCAACATTGCTCTAGCAAGTCTTTGGCCCTGCCCTCTTACAGCCCTCCAAAGTGCCTAGATTTTGCTTGAGTGTTTCCCAGCTGTAGTGAGCATACAAAGGGCTATAGTGGAGAGAGGAAGTCTGCTGTCAAAAGATGTTGCATGAGTAGAAGGCACAATTGGATCTTTGCCTGCATGGATTATAGTCAAGTCAGAGTAACCCTTCTAGATAACCAAAATGTTAGTATAGCAGTAGATCAAATTAATTACAGTAACCAACTTCACATATTAATTTCCATACTCTTTTACAGACTTGTCTGTTTGGTCTTGCAGTGCTGGATACCACTGTTCAGATATGGAATGGGGAGGCAGGCAGGAGCAGATACAACTGTGGGATATCCCCACCTCTGGTGCAGTGATCTAGAGTTCATCAAAACAGGCTATATGAACAAGCAGAAAACAAGAGAAATATTTTAATAGATGATAGCGAAATGAAACATTAGAAACTAAGCAAGCATTCTCAGTAATTCAGTTTTTAGCTCTAGAATTAACTTTTTACAGAAGAATGAATACTTTAGTCATAAGTTGCCAGGACAAAGAAGGAAGGTAATGAACTACACGCTTATTGGAAATATTTTTGATTAAGGTTACTGGCCACACACAGAGCTCTTCCATACATTTCACTTGTGAGATGTGCAACCTAACAACACATTATGGCTGAAATCCATTTACTAGTCTTTACTAAAGTGGCCCCTTTGAATCAATCAGATTTATATAAATGTTGACTTATCATTCAGCAATTGATCCAATGACAGCTGTAGGTGGGGATAGCAATTGGATTTAGGTCTGCCTACCCATTTGTGTTTTTCACTGTGTATACTATAGGGAAACATACACATCAAGGCATCCTATGTAATGCTATACTTGTTCGTTATTGTGTGCCTTCAAATCATTTCCAACTTATGGTGACTCTAAGGTGACCCTGTCCCAGGGTTTTCAGGAGCTGAGAGTATGTGATGTACCCAAGGTCATCCAGTGGGTTTCCATCAAACGCTGATCTCCAAGGTCATAGTCCAGCATTCAAGCCACTTCCCCATACTATTTACTCATAATTAAAGACTGCAGTTCGTAATCTTCTGGTGTTGATTATTGCAGGAGTTAGGGCTGCATGTTGCTGGCTGTTCACCAGTTGGTAAAAACGAGCATCAGAGGAGGGGAGGTTTAAATGTATGTGCAGTGTTTATTTAGGATTGGATCCAGACTTCTGTGAGACTTGTTGAATTGGGGAAATTAATCTTTAAAATGTCTAAGTGTACCCATACATTGGCATCAATATTTTTCTTTCTCATATAACTCCAGGCCTTCAGTATCTTTGGATCCAACCCATTGTCAATTAATATAAAATGCATAGTCTGCTTTCCTTGGATAGAAGTGCTCTGTTCACAGATGATGCCTCCACCCAGTTTTTAGGGATCCCACCCCATCCACTGCCTCCACTACAGCTCAATTCCAGGAGACTTAACTATTGGTAGGTGGAGGAAGAGCAAGCAATATGCGCTCCCAAGTCCAATTGTATATAAAATTTGATCTAAAGCCTGTGCCATGTTGTAATGAACTTCTTGCTGCTGTCATAAAGATGGTTCTGTATTGGCTCGTCTGCTAACTTCTCCATGCCTTCAGTTTTCCTCAACAGTAGGGGAAATTGCAACTCCCATCAGCCCTAGCCAGCAAAGCCCATGATGAATGGTGCTGGGAGTTGCAGTCTGACAAGATCTGGAGAACTGCTTATTCTCCATCTCTGCTCAGCAGCTGTACTTGATATTCCTTTTGCTCTTTCTGACAGAAAATAGCAACATCTGTAGCTCTCAGACTTCCAAAGAAGTAAACAGTCTCTCTTTTTTACTTCTAGAATTATGACAACCTTTGGAAAAGTCACAAAACTGTTACTGTTTAGCTTGGTGGTTCTCAAATTGTGGACGGGACCCTAAGGGGGGGTGCAGTAGTTGCTCAGCGAGGGCTAAGAAAAATCAGCCTGCAAGTACAGGAAATGTGAAAAAGAAGGGCAAGCTGGTGTGTGTATGTGTGTGTGCGCGCGCATGCATGTGCACACAATTGAGAATTTACTGGTTTCTGTAAAAGAGCAACACAGAACATCTTCCCCGTTAGGTCTTCCTCCAACTTCAGACATAGCAAAAATGGTCTTCTCCCTTTTTTATGCTTTTCCCACTCAGCTTCTCTAAACATTCTCTCATTGGTGCGGCAGGTGCATGCCCCTTGGTGACCATGAGGCAGTTTCTCAGGTGGAGAGGAGAGGAGTGGAGGTGGAATGTGTGAGAACTCAACATTAAGATAGAGGAGGTGTGTGGCACAAAGGGCCTGTGAGAGAAAAAGGCATATGATAGGACACAGTAGCTGTGACACGGAGTGGGGGGGCAATGTGCTCATGTAGATGCCAAGGGGGTCACAGGGGTAAAAAGTCTGAGAGCCACTGATATCACTGCTATTCGTCACTGTGCTTTGGATCACGTCACCTTTTCTGTTTGCTCCTTTCTATAATTGGTATAGGAAGCTGCCTCATACCAAGTCAGACCATTCGTACGCTTACCTCAGTCTATCTAAATTGATTGGCAGTGGCTCTCCATCAATAGGAGTATGGTGTCTAGATCGAGGGAGGTATTGGTACCATTTTATTCTGCTTTGGTTAGACCTCATCTGGAATACTGTGTCCAGTTCTGGGCACCCCAATTCAAGAAGGATATGGATAAGCTGGAGCAGGTCCAGAGGAGGGCAACCAAAATGGTGAGGGGCCTGGAAGCCATGCCCTATGAGGACAGACTTAGAGAGCTGGGTATGTTTAGTCTGCAGAAGAGAAGGTTGAGAGGGGACATGATAGCCATGTTTAAATATTTGAAGGGATGTCATGTCGAGGAAGGAGTGGGCTTGTTTTCTCCTGCTCTTGAGACCAGGACAAGAAGCAATGGATACAAGCTGCAGGAGGGGAGATTCCACCTGAACCTTAGGAAGAATTTCCTGATGGTCAGGGCTGTCCGGCAGTGGAATGTGCTGCCACGGAGTGTGGTGGAGTCTCCTTCTTTGGAGGTTTTTAAGCGGAGGCTAGATGGCCACTTGTTGGGAGGGCTTTGAGGGTTTTCCTGCATGGCAGGGGATTGGACTGGATGGCCCTTGTGGTCTCTTCCAACTCTACATTTCTATGATTCTAGTACCTGGAGAATCAAAGGCTTAAATCTTGGGGAGTTTGCATTCAAATGATGTGCTCTGCCACTGAGTTCTGCTGCTCCTTCTCTCCCCAGTTAGAAATCAAGATTTAGAGATCTCCATATTAATGTATAAAGTGATCCTGCATTTCGCATCATTGGTAAAGATATTTTAAAATATTCTGGAAATGTACCTGTGATAATGAATTTGCAGGGGGGAGGGGAACAGTGAATGGTTTTAATGTAAGGAACAACAAATAAGACACAGCATAAGAAGAAAAAGCAAGAGATAGTATATCACATTAATTGGCTTGGATTCCAAAACAGCCTAAGGACATTTAGGGGAAAAATCTTGCAAAGCTCTTATTCTACCTCACACTATAGCTTCAACTTCTGTACTCCAACTTTTATTCAAAATGTTATCCTACAGGGGATGAGTACGATGTTTGTGCCATTTGTCTGGATGAATATGAAGATGGAGACAAGCTCAGAATCCTTCCTTGTTCTCATGGTAAGTAACTGTGTTAGACTTTAGTGCTAAAATGCAGCTGTGACGCTGTGTTTCTAAAACTCCTTGCTATTAAATTCAGCTTTTGTTATTCGTTTAAAACATATTGTGAGGTAACTAATGTATCATGGGGGTCTTCTAGAGTAAAAGCTCTGGCAAAAAATAAAGGAGCAGGTGCTACAGTTTCATGGGACTTGTATCACTGCAGAATGTAAGCGAGGCCATACATGCGCTGACTTTCTTGTGTCAAACCACTTGTCTGTGTTATCACCAGCCAAATAGAATTTCCATCAATAGAAGGAAAATGCATATTGCTGCTAGGTACCAGCTTACAAAGACAACCACTATGACCTTGTGCTGTGCTTACTTGTGGTAAGGGTGGCGTTTCCAGTTATCTTGGATTACAACTCCCATCATGCCTCACCATTGGCTTAGGTGGCTCAGGCTGATGGACACGCAGTCAAATATCAGGAGGGTTACATGTTTCCCCTTCCTGCTGTTAAGGGACTCGGTGGCTGGTGGCTGGTAGCAGGATGGTTGGATTACCATAGTCTTGGTCTGATGCAGCACGGAAACTTTTGTTACACTTGCAACATTCTAGGCTCTTCTGTGCAGAGAGGTTGTCTGTGTAATGAGAGCACATCCAAATATGTGATTTTCTTCTTGCATGTGGAAACTGTAGCCTGAAGAGTTGTGCCTTGTACTTGGTTTGAGTGCATAGATCAGCTCAAATCCGTATTACCCGAATGCTTAGACTGCAGCTACAAACAGGTGTTGCTTGTAATGAAGTTGCTCACTGTGATTGATTCAGCTGCTTCAAAGTCAGGCACTGTATCATTCATAAATGCAGAATAGTTTTCCTTTATTTAATTTAGCTTGCCGTATAATAGATCTAGATCCATGAATAAGTGAATGTAGTGCAATTATTTGATTATACCTGCCAGTAGGGACATGATCTTCCTTATTTTTTCTGCAGAAACTTGTGGTTTTAGGATCTTTTAGTAATGAAACAAATATATCCCATCTCTGCTGTCAGCTGAATGCATCAAAGCAATCCGAGGCCCTTAACTACTTCGTTTATTTGGCACCTCTCAAATGATGCATGAGTTAGCATTCCAATGGGTCCTGTTCTGCTGTTGAGAGTAATGCTTAAGTAAAAAGCTGTGGTTTTTTTTAAAAAATCTAACACTACAAATAATACCTATGATTTGAAACAAAATTTCCCCTCACTGAACAACCTGCTGAAGAATTGGTAGTGTTTATTTTCCAATGTTGTATGCTATCTCCAAACATACATTAAAATCCTCCTCCTGATGCTTGCCTATAAACTGTATCCTTCCTTTCCCATCTACTTGCATTGAAGTACCTCTTTCCTTTTTTGAACAGCATACCACTGCAAGTGTGTGGATCCCTGGCTGACTAAAACCAAGAAAACATGTCCAGTCTGTAAACAGAAAGTGGTTCCATCACAGGGTGATTCAGATTCTGAAACAGACAGCAGCCAGGAAGAGAATGAAGTCTCTGAGAACACTCCTTTGCTTAGGCCACTTGCTTCTGTTAGCACCCAGTCATTTGGGGCACTGTCAGAGTCTTATTCACATCCAAACATGACTGAATCTTCGGACTATGAAGAGGATGATGAAGATGACAACGAAGACATTGACAGTAGCGATGCAGAAAATGGAATGACTCAAGAGAGCATAGTTGTCCAGTTGCAACCCAATGATGAACAGGATTACAGAGTGGCAAATACTGTTTGAACTTTCAAATGAATCGTGTTACATGAACTATTCTGGCCAGAGAGCTCTACTCTTATGTACCTGTACATAAGGGGAATTGCAGTGTGACTCTCTTGTTGCTTCAGCAGAAGCAGCCGCTCATATAGTGTTCTGGATAGTTTAATCTCATTGTAGGTTTCCATTGTTGTTGTTGTTCATTCTCTTTGTCTTTTGCAGACAAGCATTTTAACTGGACTCCACAGTGATAATAATATGTAACAAGGATCAACCCATCACTAGAAATAACACACCCAAAGAGATTCACCTTGAGCATCTTGTAAAAATGGAGTCTAGCAAAGACAGTAAATATTTGGTTCTGCTTACAATGTGTAGGCAGGCAGAAGTTGTATTGACAAAATTATTAAAGGTATGGTAAGTACTACCGTACAGACCCAATCAAAAAGTATAGGTGTGTACTTGTGAGGGCTCTTGCTGGAACAGCTGACACCATTGAAAGCATAAGGTAAGCCTGCTTGCTATTTGTTTGTCCTAAGCTGAAGAGGAACTTTGGTCTCTGTAGAGAAGCAATTTAGCTGCCTTTTCCTTTATTGTATATCATGCTTGCAGGAACAGGTAGCACAAGTTCTGCCATCACTTAGGCTGAAACAACTTGTGAGAAAAATAAGCAAGGTAAAAATGGGACACTTTCCTAATAGCAGTTTACCTTATTTATTTTTTTTTTAAAGGACTGGGACCAGTGCAGAAAGACATCATCAAGCCACACCACATATAGAAACACTGAATTTTGTGAGTGCTGTTGATTCACAAAGAAGATAATACCTCTAAATACAGAGCATTTGAAGATGCATTATTCTGCTAAAACTATGCACACAGAGAAATGAAACTAAGTATTGGATTTCAAAATGAAAGCTTATAAATATCTAACAGGATTCTACTTGCAGTGTATCATGGATAAGCTAAATTATATAAAGTTGTAACTATGTAGAAAGTAGCCACACTTCTGTATAATCAGACTGCAGAGATGTTTTTATATGGCCTTGTACAGGAGAGTTTGAAAGAATGTTAATAAACATGTTTTCCACTTTAATAGTTATTTTATTACATGTGAAGAAAGCACATAATGTTAAGTTTGAAAAAACCAAACAGACAACTCGTTCAACTTGAAGGTAGAAGCCCATTTTGTGGCTGTCACCCAGCATGCAAAAACTACTTTTTGAATTACAGAATCTTTCAGCTATCATGGCCAGTGACCTGGCTAGGGGATACTGGGAACTGCTCTCGAAGCTAGGACAAGGAGCAATGGATTCAAACTACAGGAAAAGAGATTCCATCTGAACCTCACAAAGAACTTCCTGATGGTCAGAGCTGTCCAGCAGTGGAATATGCTGCCTTAGAGTGTGGTGGAATCTCCTTCTTTGGAGGTTTTTAAGCGGAGTCGGATGGCCACCTGTCCAGAGTGGTTTGATGTGAGTTCCTGCATGGCAGGGGGTTGGACTGGATGGCCCCTTGGTCTCTTCCAACTCTATGATTCTATGATTTTTAATCAAAAAAGCTCAAACCGTCAGCAGAATTTCAAGGAACTGGAAATACAAAAGATGTTGTGAGAATTCTTTCCTGACAGTAATTGACATGCAGTCAGAAGTACCTGAAAGCGAGTTCTCTGAAGTTTCAGTTTACTGATACTTTGATGCCTTTTTACACAATTAATTTATACATATATTCTATAATCAGTTCTTTAATAAATGGAATACTTAATTAACACAGCACTGAAAGTATTACCACTGAAAAAAGATAAGTTGCAAATGGAATTGCAGTTAAATTCTTGAGCCATTCATAAATCTGTGCGATAACACTATTTGGGATCTGTAAATTCCAGAATGCTAAAAAGGGAGCCTATGCTTCTTTAAATTTACCAGCTGTGTTCCTTCTTGCCCCTAAGGCAAACCTATCAAGGGGATTCCTGAGGCTGAGTGTGTGATGCACCCAAGGTCACCCGGTGGGTTTCCAGGTCCAAGCAGGAGAGTGAACCCTGGTCTCCAGGGTGTAGTCCAGTGCTCAAACTGCTACACTGTGCTGGCTCTCTAACACATTAAGTAGAAAGGTTTTATTGATAACTAAATAAGTAACAGTATTTTTTTTAAAAAACTATAAATGAAAAATTTTCTAAGCCCTGAAGAAGATTCAGACTTACTTACTTTATTTATATCTCACCTTTCTCCCAATTGAACTGCAGTTAATAATGATAAAAAAAATATACATCTCAATCAAAATATCTTCTACAATGGGCAGGTAACAGTCAAAGACTTGAGTAAATAAGGAGGTCTTTGCCTGCCAATGGAAAGAAAACCAAGAGTGGGGGAGCCTAGCCTCCTGTGAGAGGCAATTCCATAACCTAGAAGTAACCAGTGATATATTTAAGTCTTTTACTCCAAGTCTCAAGTCAAGTCTCAAGTCTCTGCCTTCAAATCTGAAGTCAAGCCCTTGAAGATACTTTCAAGACAAGTCTCAAGTCTGGGAGCCAATTTTATACCCCAACCAAAATTCCAGAATTATTGGATAGAGTAAAATAAATTCAGTTTTAACAATTTAATCAGAGTCAGCTCTCCACATTTGCAATTTTGCTATCTGCAGCTTCAGAAGCAGGGAATAGGATCCTACGTTACTCCCCATTACTGAAAATTCAAAAGCTTTAGAAGGAAGGATCCTTCCTCCTCAAAGCCTGTTGCCTAACACATTTGCTGTTCCCCTCAGAAATGCACCCTGCACTCTGGGGGCAAGTCTGCTCTTAGGAAACATTTTAGAAGGCTCCTCCGATACGCAGTGGGTGCTGAGCAGACCTCAAGCCTGCCTCAAGCCCATTGCCTAGCCTGTTTGCTGTTCCCCTCTGAGAAATGCGCCCACACTTTGGGCTTGAGAGAGATTGTCATGTGACTAGTAGGCAAAAAGAGATGGAGGCGCTGTTCAAAGTCATAAGGTTTCTCGATGAATGTGTTGTTACCTAACCAAAGGCATCAAGTCAGTCATTAAAAATATAGAAGTCTCGAGTTGAGTCGAGTCAGTGCATCATTCATGGCTGAGTTGTGTCCAAGTCAAGTCACTGAAGTGACTTAAGTCCGACTTAGTCTGAGTCTGTCGACTTGAGTCTACATCACTGGAGCTAACCACTGAGAAGACTTTCTCCCCTGTAATCACCAACTGTATCTATCATGGTAGTGGTACTGAAAGATCTGCCCTGAGGATCTTAAAACTTGGTCAGACTCTTATCAAGAGATACTGTATTTGAGATAGGTGGGACCTAAACAGTACAAGACTTTACGGGTCATAACCAACACTTTGAATTATGCCCAGAAATAAACTATTAACCAGAAATACTGTTAGGGTTAAATACTGAAGTACAGAAAACAATCCTGTGTATATCTCCACAGAATTCAATGCCACTGAGTTCAATAGGACCTGCTTCCAGGTATCGACGTCCAGGACTGCAGCCAGACCGGGGATTTGAAACCTGGTCTCCAGCATTGTAGTCCAACACTCAAATCATTACACAACACCATGTGCAGCTTTTTCCTCATATCTTTTTAAATGAATTTTTATTAAGCATTTTCAAATACAATAAAGAATCAAAATTCAAACAAAATGACAAAAGATAAAAAAGCAAATTGATAACATACATTTGACTTCCAGCTTTCTTAATGTAACTTATACATGAATACATAATGTAACTTCTCCAACCATGAATACCATTCAGATACTTCACCTGTTTATTTCTCCAGATATACTAACTATCAAAAGCTATAATTTAACATACTGTACTCCTTTCCTTGTAAAAAGCCCATCAAAGGTTCCCAAGCTTTTTCCCCTATCTCAAGCAAGAGTGGGAATGAAAGTTCATAAAAATACTGTTGTATCTTTTTTTAAAATCAGATTTTTAAAAATTTAAATCTGATTTAAGATCTTTCTTAAAACAGTAAATAAAGAGCCTTGGTCAATGCTATGATGAATACAAATCAGAAGTTATGTAATTAAATTACTTCCCTTCAAGTAATTTAAGGAGGGTGACCAAAATGGTGAAGGGTCTGGAAGCCATGCCCTATGAGGAGCGGCTTAGGGAGCTGGGTATGTTTAGTCTGCAGAAGAGAAGGTGAAGTGGGAACATGATAGCCATATTTAATATTTGAAGGCATGTCATGTTGAGGAGGGAGCGGGCTTGTTTTCTGCTGCTCCAGAGACTAGGACAAGGAGCAGTGGATTCAAACTGCAGGAAAAGAGATTCTGCCTAAACCTCAGGAAGAACTTCCTGGCTGTCAGAGCTGTTCGATAGTGGAATATACTGTGTGGTGGAGTCTCCTCCTTTGGAGGTTTTAAGCAGAGGCTGAATGGCCATCTTTTGGGAGTGCTTTGATGTGGGTTCCTGCATGGCAGGAGGTTGGACTGGATGGCCTCTGTGGTCTCTTCCAACTCTATGTTTCTGTGATTCTAAATTGTACAAATAATAAGTTATTTATAAATCTGGAAGGTAACCTATCATTTCCATTCTGTGGGTGGTATATATGAAATGTATGTATATGCTCTCTTTCAGTGCCTTGCCTCTACAAAGGTGTAGGTCAGCAAAAAAATTTGGGAAGATCTGAACAAGGAAGAGGCATGTAAATAATGCAAAGTATCCTATTTGCAAGGGCAGACTCCCTCTGAACAAATGTTGCCAAGAAAACCCCATGATATGTTTGCCTTCAGCTGTGCTAAGTTAGAAATGGCTTGAAGGCACACAGCAACAGCCCCATTTTTAATAAACTGAAAACTCATCTGAAAACAGCTATATGTTTACCTACTTTTCAAAGAAACCTTTATCTCTAAAAATATATTAAATAATGTACTAATAGAAAAAAAATCATTTAACTCTTGTTCACTAGTGATTTAACCTGATTTAAATCATGAAAACTGAGCTTCTTTGGGGAATCAATTTAAATTGTGATTTACATCAATTTGATGAAAATTAAATAAACAATGGGAATTATTCAGCCCTCAGTCAACACCAAGCATGCCTTCCTCCTAGACTATGCTGTCAAGGATTGCTGGAGATTGCAGTTCAACATTAGATGTCTGCACAATTCCCACCTCTTTTAAAGGGGTTTCTAGCATTTGTTGTTGTGTGCCTTCAAGTAATTTCTGACTTACACTGATCCTCAGGTGAACCTATCATGAGGCTCTCTCAGCAAGATTTGTTTGGAGTGGGTTTGCCCTTGCCTTCCTCTGAAGTTGAGTGCGAGTGATTTCCCAAAGGTCACCCAGTGGGTCTGCACAAGTGAGTGGAGGTTTGAATTCTGGTCTCCCAGACTCCTAATCCAACACTCAAACACCACTACACTGTGCTGGTTCTGTTCTAGCATTATGGAAAGTCAGCCACCATATTCTGCCCAGATTGTTCAGCTAAGTAGTGAACATGCCCCTGATCACAGAACAGTCACTAAATGATCAACAAGATGCTACATTTGGGCATCATCTAACACCCTAGGCTATGATGATGTTCCTCTTGTCATATTGTCAAGTAAGCTTCAATGTATGTGAATCATATGAGATTTTCAAGTGGCCCTGTTATTAACAGTCCTGCTCAGTTCTTGATAAACTCGGTACCGTGACTTCCTAGATTCCTTCCAACTGACAAGCGGCCTTGCTTTTCCTTACCGCCTTCCAAGCAATATACACCCATGTATTGCAATGTTTACACACCAAATAATATCATACACCCATGTATTGCAATCTTTATACTCTCCATTTCTAGTTTTATGATTTTTATCATTCATATTTCTCACATTTCTATTATATATGTTGTGTTTTAGATATTCCTTTCACACTTGAACATACAACAAAGGGATATCCTTTTACCTTGAGTCCTGTTGTATTAAGATACAGCACTATTTGTGCTTGGCCTTTGCTCTTCTGCAGTAACTGTTTTTTGACCTGGGGAATCTCATCATCTGGCATTATTTTGTTTCACTTTGGATTGTCATGGGTTTTCAAAATAAGACATTCAGAAGTGGTTTACCAGTGTAGCCTTCTGCACATTACTGTCAAGAGTTAGCTGAGGTGCCACAGCCAATATTTCTGAGATCCTTCATGAGTGTTACTTCCTGCAGCTTCCTAGTAGCTTCCCTTCTGGAGCTTCTCTGCCACCCTCACCATAGGAGATGTCAGTTCTGCCAGTGCAGCTGTTACTCCCTCAAGATGGATGCATCTTAGTCTGGTATCTTCATTTAGAGCAGTGGTTAACGTTTTCTTTACTGGGAATCCCGTATAAATATAATTTGTTGTTGAGGACTCCCAAGCTTTAACTCAAGATTTAAATATTCAAATATTTACTTAAATATTCAAACATTTAATTATTAAAGGCTTCTAGAGACTAGAATTCAAAGCGGGTGCTCAGACACTGGGTGACCTTGGGCAGGTCACAATCTCTTTCAAAGGCAAACTCTGAACAAATCTTGCCAAAAAAAAAACCCCTTGTGATACACAGGTCACCTTAGGGTTATCATAACTCAGAAGGGACTTGAAGGAACACAAAAATAAAGTGCCTCTGACAGGGGGAGGTTCTTTCCAGCCATCATGTCTCTCCCCTTTGAAAACTGGCTTACGGTGACCCTAAGGCAAACCTATCAAGAGGGTTTCCCTGGCAAGATTTTCTGCCTTTGTCTCTCTCTGAGGCTGAGAGCATGTGACTTGCCTGAGGTCACCCACGGGGTTTCCATGGCCAAGTGGGGATTCAAATCCTGGTCTCCACTCATAGTTTGGGCACATATGCAGGCCTGCAGCCATGCCCCTTTTGTCAGGGACAAGGTAGCAGAGAGGGTTGTCAGGCAATTGTAAGGGAGTAACGAAACTGCTCCCACGTTTGCAAACAAGGGAGCATTTTGGGCACACACATACATATCTGCTGCCATGTCCTTCAGTGCCCACACACTCTGCTGCCACACCTGTGACGAGACATAGTAGCAGGCCAATGAGGGAGCAGTTTCAGCATCCACGCACACACCCCACAATGCATCCTTGTTGCTACTGCTGTTGGTATCCAGCAGAGCTTTGCAGATCCCCTGTGAGGGCTCCCTTGACCCCACATTAAAAACCACTGATTTAGAGCATTCCACTTTTAGTGACCCTACTAGGAATCCAGTTGCTTAATAAAGCTGCATCTCTGTCCTGACAGTATTATCCTTAACTCCCGACCCCTGCAATGCATTCAAGCAGTGATTCCTAAACTCTATAGTCTTCGAGGTTTTTGGACTTCAACTCCCAGAAGTCCCAGCTATGTTGGCCAATGATCAGTGACACTGGGAGCTGAAGTGCAAAAAACTTGGAAGCCCAGTTTGGGAAATACTGCACTAAGGTGCACATCCAAGTGAGTTAGGCTGTGGAACTTTACTATTTTGCATTGGTTTCCAAAGCCTCCGGTCCCCATCTGGTTGTTTAGCACACGTGTTTGCTACAAGTCAAAAAGTACTTCATCCTGTGAGTGCTCCTCTGCGCTTGTCAGGCATGAAACAATCCTATCCAATGAAAGCGCACTGCTGCCATCATTCCTTTCCATGTTCATCTTCCACATTGTTTTGGAGCTGATCTGGGAAGCTTATTTATAGATTTATTTGAACTGCTACAATGCCTGCTACAAGTAATGCCTGTGATAACACATGTGTGCACCAAAAGAAAAAGGGGGTTTGGTGTTTTTTAGCTTTACAATATTCATATGCTATGTTTAATCAGCTGCTAAGTGTTCAGCCAAATAAATTCTTCACACCTACAAGATACAGTACTAGTTCATGTGGACACTTTGGAGAATATTCAAGCTGTGGCAATTTTTTCAGACCAGCTTTTGCATGTATTACAAAGCAGTTCCAACCCATCGGCATGTTTTTGCTAAGCTGATTAAGTCACCATGGACAGGATACAACCATCAGCAATTAAGTAGGAGAGTGGAATGACAGAAGAGGGCTATGATCCTAAGACTTATAATTTAGCACTTGCTTCCAGGTGCTCCTCTGTCCTGGGATAAAGCCACATCTACAATTTCCCGAGTGTTGTATTGCATTAATTCTGCGTTGCACCATAACAAATTCATGTACCACTCTTAATTTCTCTTCTAAACATGATTTATTGGCTTTGGGACAAGGGAGAAGGATCAAAGGTGTATCTAGGATGGGGCAAGTAGGACATGTACCCTGGGCGCCAATGCCAGGGGGCACAAAAAAGCTATGCCTGAAGGTTTAGTGGAGGAGGAGGAAGCAGCCCTGGATGTAGGGGAGCAACTTCCATGCTTGCCCTAGGTGCTAGTTACACTAGGTAACACTTCTGAGAAGGATTTTCAGATGTTAGATTTTGTAACTACTTTGTTCTGAAGAGGAAAGCAAGTTAAAGCTGTTTTGACTAGCTGTAGCTAGAAAAAATGCTAAATCTAGAATTTTATCCTCATGTAAGAAAAACAATTCAGCAAAGACATTACTGTTGTAGGCAGCTCTATTTCAAGATACAGAATTTTATTTTTATTCATTTTTTTTACAATAACAAAAGTATAGCAGGTCCCCCACATCTTCCTGATTGATATCCATAGTTTCACTTTTCCATACTGAAATGCAGTCCAAAAACATTTTGTTCCCATTTCTTTTTGGACCACATGTTCTTCTTAATTTTTTTTTTTTTATCAGTTGTGCACTGGTTTTGGACTGCAAATAATGGCTACATAGCCTCCTTTCTCTTAGTTTCGGAAACTGTATCAAGTTTCAGGGCCTCCTCTCCAAGCTACATACTTACCTTGACAGCTATGTTGTTCATCTCACTGAAAAAAATAGCGTTTAGTTAGCCACAGTAAGTCCAGGAATGTAACCTCTGTGGATACAGGGGACCTACTGTATATTGAGAGTATTCTTCCTGAGGCACAGAATTCGAGTCCTAAACTGGAAGAATATTTTACATTTTATCATTGACACCAGGTGAAGTACTTTCACTTCCCATGTGCTAATCTTTACAGCCTTGACTTTTAAAAAGGGCTACACTCATTTTTTCCCCAGACTACCTCTTCTAACTCAATGAACTGCTGTGAAATCATTATATCCCCATCACTATCATAGTCATGTCACCACAAAGAACAATAAGTCTTCACACATTAAAAAATGAAGAAAAAGAACGGGAGGAAGGACAATAAGAATCATATAACACAATTAACTCATATTTCATTTGGTTGGAATAAATTTATTTCATCTGTCTGTAAACAAGGTGTTTAATAGTTATGGCATTTTTTGAAATGCGTATTGAATCAGATGAGTTAGACTGTATCCCAGATGTAACAAAGTGCAGGGAAATAAAATGGACAAATCAGCAACAAGAATTTGTTTTAAGTCTGTACATTATCCACAAGGCCCGAACAATAGAAGCAAATACTAGTGTCCCTAAAGTAGTGCCATTCGAAGAAGCCGTTCTTGTCAGTTAAAATCCATCTCACAATAGCAACAGTTCCATTTTTTTAAACATTAGTATGGCACAGAATACACATTAAAAATTTATCACAAGACAGCCAACTCAGTTATTCCAACCAAGACCATCTCCCATTTTCTGTTTTTTATACAGAGTTCTGCAGTTCTCTTTTAAAATGGACATACAAGTTAGTACCGTGCTCAAACCGACAGTTTGGTTACATGTGTTTCAAATGACTAGTGCACAAGGCAGTTTACTCCACAATTTCTGCAGCAACGGCATGACAGGCCAAATGAAGATTAGATCTGAAATGGTATTTATTTGGACTGCTTTATCATATAACTACCAGCCTTCAAAATATACATTGATATCAGAGCAGCACGTCTTCTTTCCCAGTTAACGATCTGATAGACCAACATCAGTCTAGGCTACCTGTATAACTGAAGGTGGTAGTTTGTCAACAGTGACATTGCAGTTTCATGTAAAATCCAAGCTGCAAATCAAAATTGGTCCTATGAAAAAATGAAACCGGACACACTCCAGATGGTTACACTGGGTTATCTAAAGTCCATGGTGGCAGCCTTTTTACAACTACAGAACAGGAGCTGGCAAAAAAGTAATGTGCCTGAGCTATTGCGGTGATGGAATGTCCCTGGGGAGTCATTCAAGATGATGGTGGTGATGATAAGGTGAGGGGAGAAGTGCATCGGCACCTTTTTATAGTTTTGCAGTTACCCTTTTAAAAGCAGGATGTGCTTCAGACACCATGAAGAGTTTTGCAAGTCTACACAGAAGAGCAACAACAAAACTAGAGCAACACTTGTAACAGCTTTCAAGCGGCAAATTGGTTAAACAAACCAGGCACTGTATTTAAAAAATGTATATATAGATAGAAGATGGAAAGAAAAAAAAGAGAGAGAGAGAAGAGAGAGAATGGATGAAATGAGGACGGGGGGAGGAAAGTAGATATGCATGCACATTTTCCCTCCCAACCATGCTCTACAAAAGGAAGACTAATGAGCTGTGTTAATGCTCAAAGTGCTGAAGAGACATTGATCAATCTGGATTGTACAATCGGCACCTTGTTTAGTTTAATTTAAATTGGTTTACTTCTCAATGTCACATTAATTGCTAAAACAAAGCAAAGCCCAGACTTGGCATGATTCTTCCCCAAGGCTTCAACGTATCATGCATATCATCTCTGTGTTGCAATAGATGGTGCCAGATACAGAATATGGATACAACAATGATTAACATACAAACAAAAGGGTAACTGGAGCCATGACAATAGGGAAAAGATGTGTAAATAAACCGCCATCTATAGGGTGATAGTACTGTGAACACAAGAGGGTGGTAATGAAGACATTTGCTATGTGAATGGGGAGAGGCTGCTTAGATGTCAGACCTCCTCAGGTATAAAGCCAGTTCATTAGCTTTCTTGTTGAGTGTCCCTCCACGGGCACCTTCCCTTTCCCATGACCATAACCAATGCTGGAGTACACAAGGAAATAAGGATGAACAGAATTAAAGAAAGAATAACACCTTTCCCCACCAACAGAGGGATACAAAGGAGACACAGGTTCATACCCCATCACCCTGCATTGCTAATAAAGTTTCCACAACGTAGCTTGCTGCCAGGAAAGTTTAATAGCAATTTTCCCTAATACTTAACAGTCTGCCTAGCAACTAGAACCCAGAGTCTCTCAAGTATTTTGCCATTGAGTATGCCTTCTTATTCAATCCGCCTCCATGGACCCCTTCTTTGCCCATTACAAAGACCAAGACTGAAAGAGAAAAGAAAAGAAGTTTTACAAAAGAGTGTGTTAGACATGGAACTATTCCAAGTTTTAATCAAGCAGTGCAGTAAGGATATTCAAATGCAACATATCTGAACAGTTACTTGTACGGTATTACTGCTTTGCTTCGAACATCACTCTTAATATAGAAATTTTTACTGCAAAAGTATGTGACAGAGAGAGATACTAGTTTAACAGAACAATTAAAAAATTAAAAATGAAATTCATGGGGCATACTATGAGGCACAAATAAAGCTCAAATGGCAGTTCATGTTACAATATAGAATTTGTAGCAAGAATAACTGCAATGCATGTTCCAGTGGCTTGTCAGTCTGTCATTGTTCATAGTAAAAAAGAAAACCACATGTACTTGTGCCAGGACGGGAGTCCTGAAGAACTCTGGCAATAAATTCATCCACCAGCAGATGTCACTAAAATATATCCTTGCCCTGTGCTTAAGACAATCTTATTTTCTCACTGTATGTTAACATCCATTTGTAGATGCATCACTTTTTTACCTATCAGTTAAACTCTTTAAATATTTGCCTCAGAGTTACTTGTGATTAGTTTGCTGAGGCTGCAAGACAAACTTTTCATCTGAAGAATAAAATACATTTACATTTTCTTTCAAAAATGTAAATTGTCTTCTAATATGTTACACTCGGAAGCCTAAGCACAACTTAGGCCATTTCTACACTACATTGTTATAGTGCTATTATTCCACTTTCAACATCCTATGGAAACCTGGGGCTTGCAGTTTAGGGAGGGGCATTCAGAATTCTCAGCCAGAGAGCTGTCTGGCCTCAGTAAACTACAAAGCCAGGATTCCACAAGAAGTTGAAAGTGGAATGATAGTACTATAACAGTGTAGCGCGGAAATGGCCTTAGAAACAAGCCAGTATTCCAATTGTACAGGATGACACTGTTAGAGAACAGTCCTTCCTCAAAACATCACTCGTCATATATTCCTGAGAGATGCTACATATGCAAAGTAGCAGGAAATGCTGTTTAGACACACATCTTGCAAGTGAAAAAGTAACACATATTTGAGGTTCAGAAATTGATCTGAGAGACCCTGGAACAACTTTCAAGATGACCAGAACTTACCTATGAACTATTTAGCTCAGCAATGCTAATATTTCAGTTGACATACTTTTAAATGTCACGTAATTTTGCTGTATAGTAGCTATGCTTCAAAATTAGAAGATCCAGTTTGCATTTGTTCTAGCTGAAGCAAAATTATTTCAGTTGCCAAATCACTTACATTCTTGATGTCTCAAGACTGTGGTCTTTCTCCCCACAAACTAAATAAATCAAGATAATTTTGCAGACAGGCAGATTTTATTAAGGAGATCAACCGAGGTCATTTAAAGCCTGTGTTTTGTACTATTAAAAACAAACAAACAAACAGAACAAGTACTTGCAGAAGTTCCAGCTTACCTCGACCAGCTCTGCCTACAGCAACATTGTATGTTGGCTCGCCTCCTTGGCTCTTTGTCCTGATGTCCATTGTACAGTCACCATCCACATAGAGGCTATCTCTGATCACAGAGCACTTCTTTGCACCAAGAGTTAGACCGTTGGTGAAGAAACCCTCGCGGTCTTTTCCTACAATCATATCTATTTCTAGAGGCTGTCAAAAAAAGAAGTCCAGAGAGTTTTAACTGAAGTCCTTCTGAAGAATCTAGATACACTGACCTTAATGCAATCTAACAAGAAGAACAACATTTATTTCAAAGGCTGGTTCTTTAAATAGCTAGTGCTTATTAAATAATTCCAAGTAACAACATTTAGATACCTAAATACAGCTCCAAAGTAGGTTTTTATCAAGTTCATATGAGCAGGCACTGCCTTTAAACTGATCATATATTCAAGGAAATGATTAAACTAAGTTATATTAAGGCATCATGCTGCCCACAGAATCATTTCAATTAAGTGCCAAGTAGCTACAGATTTAACAGGAGGCATTAAAGTGTATGCTTTAAGTGCAGTATGGACACAAAACACAGAATGGCCTCATATTCGCACAGTATTAAGGATACTATTTATATTGCTCAAATTACTGTTCATTTCTGCTATTTCCCAAACATGTTATAAAGCAGAAGCGGGCTACATGTGATCAACAAGGCCCCAAGTTTTGTGACTCCTGACCCTGCCAGGTGACCCTTTTCTGGCAAGCAAAACAGCAATTCTCCCTCTTTTATACATACATGTTTAATATTAACCTCCCCAAAACCCTGTTTCTCAAAATCAGAAGTGGACTTCCAGCTTCGCTTTTCATTTTTTGGTATTTTTGGTAGTCCACGTGGCCTGTGGAGAGTCCCTTGGACCTGTTAAGTTTCCCAGCCTTGCTACAACCTGCTCCAAGGCTAATGAGAGGCAGAAAACTCAAGCAGAAAATGTACACTGTGCACTGCACAGGAGTTAAAGAATCCCAAGCACTGGACCAGGAGAGTGAAAAGCACGTACAACAGTAAAAAAAGAAGAAGCAGGCTGGCTACATATCAACTCTGTTCCATGGGCTGCTATGCATTCACAATAGAGGGACTGGAAATGGGAAGGGGCAGCCAAAAGATAAAATGTATTCTCCAACATATTATGATGGAAGAGGCGTCTCCTTTCAGTAGAACTGCAGAGTCATAACAGGCCCTAGCCATGCCCAAGCACGAGTCAACATCAGAGCACCAAAGAGAGATTGGATCTGCAGCTAGTAAGGGCACTGCTTTTTAAACCCATGCCTACTGCAGATGGGACAAGCAAAACCCTGCTTTAACCCTGTTACCTTTCAGTATCAGGGTCAAGAACAGGTTCTAACAAGACAGAAGAGGGGTGGTTTTCAACATGAAGTCTGCCTACAAAAATAAGCAGCTGACCAAAAAGGCATTCTGGAAAGGAGAGGAAAAGAATCAACCAGCTAACCACCACCCCAATTGTAATACACAATCAAGCTGCACGTCTAATGCAAGGGAGCAAAGAAGGGAGGTTCTGCAAGAACTTATGTAATTCCAATATACATTTCAGCACTATCTGCCTGCACACTATGGACAGAATCTTATTCACAGGGACTTTTCCTCCATTTAAAGAATCTCCACCTCGATGGACTTTACGACAATCCAGAGCATGAAAAGGAGGGGAGGGGAGGGAGGAGAAAAAGACAAGGAGAAAGACTGCAGTGCAGGAACAGGGGTGATTAATATCTCGGAAGAGAAGAGAGAAAAGGAGGGGTTAAAAAATCAGCGGCAGTGCGCCATCTTGGAGGCAAAAACATGGAGCCGGTAGCGAGGAACGGATTCACAAAAGCCTCCTACGCCAGATTCGCAAATCCCTCCCCAGCAGCGCGGACGAGAGATGAGGGAATCCTACGCAAAGCCTCTCCAAGATATCTCCCCCCTTCTCCGAGCCCGGCCTCCCCCCCGGCCAGATTGCCGGCTATTGCTTAGCCAGCACCGGCTATTAAACCGCCCAACATCCTCCTGGCATACAAAATGGTCCCCGGAGGAGCCTCGGCCTTAGGATATCCCCGCCCCAGCCTGACCCCGCAGGCATCCAAAGTTGAGGAGGGAACCCCAACGCGCCCTACAGCAAGAGACTACAATACGAGCCTTTTTTTCTTTTTTCCTCCCACCCACTCCCGGCCCGCTTCGCCCCGCCTCCAGAGAAAAGGCCTTTCATCCTCCTGCCTCAAGTAGTATTTGGGGTGAAAAAAAATCAGCTTTGGATAAGGAGCGCCCCAGTCGCAACGCCGAGGCCTAACTAGCGCAGGCTCGCTCTTTCCCAGAAAAGGCTTCCCAGTCCAGGGGCTCTTAGTACGGCCGTCATAATCTGGGGGGGGGAGAGAAGGCTCCGAGCGAGGGGAAGCACTCGCTGCCATTTACACCTTTCTTTTTCCCAGATGGGCCTCTGCTGCCATCTCCTCTTCTCCCCTCTTTTGCCGGGAGGCGGCTGATCAGAGGAGCCAGTGGCCCCAGGCACGTCACTGCCAAGAGGGGGCGAGCGAGGAGCCTTCGCGCCACGGCGCTCCCCGGCTCCGGGATTCCTCTGGCCTTTCCCACCCGCCTTTGAAAGCACCGCGTCTCAAGGCTGCGGGCACGGGGTTACAGGCACCGCGACGGGCAGCCCGTCCCGCTCCTCCTCGGGGAGAAGCAGCGCCCTCCACGCGCGGTGTGGGTGCGTGCGAGAGCGCGAGCGCGGGCTAAGGGGAGGGGGAGGAGAGAAAAGGGCTGCACTCGCAATCCCCTCCCCCCTTTCCGTGAGATTAAGGCGCCTTCTCTGCGACGCTCGCCTCCGACCGCTCCAGCTTCTCATGGCCTCCCCCTCCCCGGAGCTCAAGACTTCTTCTCCGGGGGCCATAATACGCCCACCCAGCGCCTCCCTCCCTTCCACCCCCTCCCCAGGCAGCCAGCCCCCTTTAAGTCAGCGGCTATTCTTCCTTCCCTCCTCCGCCGCCCCCCCGCCTGACTCCATGGCTTCCCTTCCCGCGCCCTCTCCCTCCCGGGCCCCGCTTCTCTGCCTTCCCTTACCGTAATGCTCTGGAAGATGCCCCCGGCCGTCGCTGCCCAGACGTACTTGGCGTCACAGTAGCCGACAATGGCGGCCTCCTGGCAGCAGCCATCGCACATCAGGTTATCCACGTAGCTCTGCCAGCCTGCCATCTTCGGCTTGCGCCTGGCGGGGTGGTGGAGAGGGGGGCGGGTGGGGGAAGGAAGGAAGCCGGGAGTCCACAGGCAGGGCAAGGCAAGCCGGGCGGGCGGCGGCCGGCAGGCGGGCAGGCAGGGCGCGAAGGGAAAGGCAGGAGGAGCGAGCAGCCCCGCCACCGAGAGAGCGAATCTCTGTCGGACGGACAGAAAGGCGGCGGCGGCGGCGGCGGGAGCGAGCGAAAAGGCAGGAGGCAGGCAGGCGGGGGAGGGGACCGAGGGGGTGGGTCCACCTGAGGCGCTTGCGGCGGCAGCAGCGACGACTACCGCGCGATGGCCGCCCGCCCGCCTTTTAACGGCAGCTCTCCCACAGGGCAGCCGAAGCCGAGGCGACCAAGCAGCGCCCAGCCGAGCCCCGCGAGCGGCAGGCGGCGTGAGGCGGCGTCCAGCGAGCGCCAGAGGAAGAGCGAAGGGGGAAAGAAGGTGGGTGGGTGGGTGGGCGGGCGGGGGAGGGAGGGCAGCCAGAGAGGACGGACGGACGGCCGCCGATTCCCTGCTTGCTTCTGCCGCCGCGGAGGTTTCTCTTGGAGAAATCCCTCCGCCGCCGCCGCCGCCGCTCTGGCTGATGGTTGTGGCTGGCGTATGTGGCTTAGGCGGAGGGATACGTTGCGCGGGGCTGGGCGCTGGTGCCGGGCGCGGGGAGAGAGCGTGCGCGGGGGGAGGGGGCCGCGGCGGTGCTGCTGCTGCTGCTGCTGTTATCAGTGGGGACTTCTGGACACCAGCTGGCGCCCGCTTCCCCGCGCCTTGCGCTCGTGGTCTCCGGCGGGTGAAGATTCGTGGCAGCTGCAGAGCAAGGGTATGTGCAGATGGGGTGGGATGGGATGGGAGAGGGAGAGAAAGGTTGGAGCGGCCCCCTTCCCTGCCGCTGGGGGTTTCTACACCTGTTTCCAAAAGCGGTTAGCAGTGGGGGGGGGCTCCTTGTGCAAAAGCGGCCGAGGGACCCGTGGCACCTTAAAAGACTCGGGAGTCTTACTTTAGCACGACCTTCCGTGGAGGACTATGCAGCCCCCTCATCAGTTGCAGAAAGGGCTGTCCAGAATTGTAGGTAAGGTGCTGCTGGCCTCTCTTCCTTTGCGTTGTTGTTATGTTTCCCTAGCTGGTCCCCACCTTTCAGTGCTGCTGCTTAAAAGGTGTCCGTTGTTTGCGCTGCTCTTGTCCCCCCAGCCCCGACCTCTGTGCCCTCTTCCAGCGGCAGAGCAGATCAACAGCCTCCAGCGTTTGCGGATTTCCCGAGCGTGCTCATGCGGTGATAAAAGACGGCTCACTTGTTGATTTCTTTGCTGTCAGTGCAGTTCTTAAAGCAGGGGACGTCTTACCCCTGTTCCTCGTTATGGTAATGATGATTTTAACACGACTAGCATGAAATACAACGGGTCTTTGTCTGCTTCGGAATAAATCTCCTTTGAATTCAGTCCTGCTTACTATTATGTTGTTTAGGATGCTGCAGTAAGAATGCAAGTTACTAGTTTTGCTTCTGTAACAGATGTTTGTATTTGTTCAGTTGTTTCTTTTATATATGCTGGTCCTCTGAGCAAGCAACATACCTGGAAAGTAGCTGACTTTGGCTGGAAGTTATAGAGTTAGGCATGTAGAGCATTAGGTTAGGTATGTAGAAAAACCAGTGTGGCTTGGGTATTGCACTATCAGTTTGAGAAACCAGGGTTCGAACCCTCACTCAGCCATGGAAACCCACAGGGTGACCTTGGGCAGGTCACACTCTTGCAGCCTCAGAGAAAGGCAATGTAAGCCTCTGCAAAAGTCTTGCCAAGAAGGATAGGGTTGCCATAAGTCAGAGTTGACTTGAGGGCACATAACACAAACAGTGTAGGGCACCAACAATAATTTAGGGCAGATATGAATCAGAAATCATATCTAAGAGGCTTCAGGGAAATAACTCCGGAAGTGTTTATAAATGAGAGCCACTGATGTCCTCTTGTCTGAGGTCCCATATTTGAGTGTACTGTAACTTTATAGCAGGAAAAAAAGTAGCGTGTTTCATGATTTCTGAGTCATACTTACTTTTGGAGCTTCCTTGCACAAGTTGAATTGAATTGCATTAAATTCTTGAACTGAAAAAAATGATTGGCTTGGGGACATGAAATTTTATTCATTCTCCTGAGATTAAAGTTCTGAGTCTCAGTTCTAACTTAGTTCAGAACTTAGTTCTAAAGTTTTGCAGATTAAAGTTCTGAATCAACCAAGATTTTTAGTGGCTGTAAAACTTGATACACATGGGCTTATGTATGGAAGACGATCCGTTGAATTACCCTAAAGTTATGTGAATTTCTGTCTTGATTTCCTCACCAAAAGTAAAAAGAGAAATTTATCTATTTGTTATGCTTTCCCCAGTGCTTTTCTTCAGACAAATGCTCACTGAGCAGTTCCCAGGGCTGCACAATTATCGCACTATGATTTTACTTTATCATCCTATGGAATTTTGGGATTTGCAGTTTATAGAAAGAAATTTAGAATTTTCATCCAGAGAACTCTAGTGCCTGACTAAATGACAAACCCCAGGATTCCATAGAATGTTATAGCAGTTAAAGTGTAATCATAGTGCTATTATTGTGTAGTGTGAAAGAAATCCTAGGGAAGACCAGTGCTTGGAAAAAACTACTTTGAGGACTCCTAGAATCTCCCAGAAAGTGTTCCTGGTTAAATTCTAGCAATTAGTGGGCAGTAAACCACATGGAAGTTAAAGAGCTTGGCTTGGAAACAACCTTGCCTGTTATCAGAACAATATAGACAGTGGAGTCAATAAACAGTTCAAGCGAGCACGCTGGCACATAAGGAATCCACTTGAAGCTGTGTGGATTGCCATGTCAAAAAACCTTTTTTGGGAATTCCATATAAATAGGAGAGAGTTAGAACTATTCCCATCACAGTCTTGAAGTAAGGAATGAAAGAAAGAAAAAACACCTTGATTCACAGTACTGTGTGTGTTTTCTTGGAAGTAAGCTTCATTAACTACAATAGTTTTAATTCCAGTCAAAGGGGGTATAGGATTTTAGCCTTAGTTTTTCCTTCTGTGCAATTGTAAAATTAGACAGGGATCAGTTTTGGAGGTGTGGAAGCTCTAGGCTGCCAGTGTGCTTCCAGCCTGAATTCAGGGTGCTTCTGATGATGTTTAAAGCCTTAAAGGACACTTGAAGGAACATGACTTCTATATATGGTTGCTCAAGGATTGTAGCCTGCTGTGGTGCCCTCCTCTCTGTTCCACCTTTGGAGCCAATGCATACTCAGCTGGGGCACCTGTCTGTGGAATATTCTCCCCTTGGAGCCCTGATTGGTACCAAAGCTGGCTTCTTTTCAGGACCAAATGAAAACATAGCTGTTTGTTAAAGCCTTTGGGACCTAGCTGATTTACTCCAAAATATTTGTGCATGTGGTTTGAAATTGTTTTAACCTTTCAGATATGTTTTTAGTTTATTAAATTGTTTAATATTTTTTAGTTTGCTTACATTTTAAATTTTTAAAATCAGTTTTATTTGTATGCTATTCTGAGATCCTGTGAGATATGTTTATATGATATATAAACATTTTAATAAATAACTAACTCACTGGGCTCACAGTGAGTTAGAATCTACATGTCTGACCTTCTTCCATATTTGTAACATGCCCCTGGATACGGAGCCTTTTCAGGGGCAAATGTTTATCCAAAGATATTTGCCTGTTGAATTCTTTTCTATCCTAGACCCTTCTTCAGAGTCTCGCCATTAACATATTTTTAGTGCTTATTCATAAGGCCTGGAACATGGGAAGTAATACTAATAAAAAAGAAGAGACAGTATGGTATAGTGGTTTGAGTGTTGGACTATACCACTGAGAGACCAGAGTTCCAATTTCCACTTGTCTATGGGTGATATTGGCTACTGGGTGCTCTTGGGCAAATCACACTTTCTCAGCCTTGGAGAAAAGCAATGGCAAATCCCCTATGAACATATTTTGCTAAGAAAACCCTGTGATAGGTTTGCCTTAAGGTTGCCATATGTCAGAAATTACTTGAAGACACACAACAGCAACAACAATAAACCTTCTGAGTGTGCCCACAAGATTTTGCATTCACCACTGAGTAGATAGAGCCATACTGTCTACCACGTATCAGGATACAAAGCGCAAGACTAACATCATAGAGTGTGATTTCCAGCCAGGTTTGAACTGCTGTTGCCAGTTACTTGTGGAGGGGGGAATTGTCACTGCAGGTCCTGCCATATAGTGGATTACCCCACTATGTCAGCTTTTGGGATGCGATCAGCTCTTATCCTTTCGTGTATTTAATTTCACCATCATGCAGCCCACCTGACCCCCCCCCCAGTTCCTCCTTAGTCCCTCCCTGCTTACCAAGTCTCTTTCAGGAATTGCCCAGGTCTGTAAACTGTAATTGAGCTCAGATTCTAAAAACAGCTTTTCCTTTTAGGAGACATGGGAAAAAGCACAAACTAGACAGCAGTCCCATGACATTTTCTTCTCCCAAGTGAGCATGCTGTCCCTTGTGGCCTAAAAAACATAAAGAGAGATCCTGATGATTGTCCCAAAGTGCTGTCAGGTATAGAGTCCCATTGCCACCTGGTGCATATTGGAAGCTCACAAACTGGACATGTTCATAATAACACTCTTCCAAGGTCTGGCCAGTAAATCTGCCTCAGCCAAGAGTGGGTAAGGAAATCGTGTGTCGCATGCACCTAACCCTGCCCACACACACACACATGAATATGCCACAGAAAATCTGGGGTGACTCTACAGAGCAGGTTTATAGTACGGTTGTCCCTCACAGTAGGGCAGCAGGTAGGCAGGCTCTCCAGAACAGCCTCAATGTCACAGTAAGACATTGCTCAGTGCAGCTTTCCAGATAAAACACTGTGCCAAGATTATTGTGATTCATTTATATTGTGCCTTTCTCCCAGCAGTGGGACTCAAAGCATCTAACAATATATTTAAAAACAATACAGATTAAAAACTTCAATAGAAATATAAATTTAAAAGCTATTTAAAAAGAATAAACTTAAAGTTAAAACATTAGAAACATTAAAATTCATTAAAAGACAATACAAACCATAAAACACAGCATGTCTTTAAAATTCTAGTGACACAAGAATGGTTTCAGTTGCTGATGGAAAGGGAGCAAGGAGGGAACCATCCTGGCCTCCCTAGGGAGGGAGTTCCAAAAAATGGGATTAGTCACTGAGAAAGCCCTCCCTTGTACTCACCAAATGAGTATGGGAAGGCAATGGGACAGAGAAGGACTTCTTCAGATGATTTTAGAGCTCTAAAGGGCTCATTAAAGGGATACATAGTCAATAAGATAATTTGGACCCAAGGTCAAAACCAGCACTTTGAATTGTGCCTGGAAATGGACCTGCAGCTGGTTGTTGCACAAGACAGTTTATGCTCCCTGTAGCCCACTCCAGATTGCAACCAGGCTGCAGCTCTTTGGACCAGTTGAAGTTTCTGAGCATGTTGCCAAGACAGCCTCCTGTAAAGTATATTATAATAATCTAAACAAGATACAACTAAGACACAGGTTACTGTGACTAGATCCAGCTTTTCTAAGAACAGGCACAGTTGGTACATTAGCTTTATCTGTGCAAATGCACCCCTGGTCACTGCCAAACATGAGCCTCCAGACTCAGGGCTGAATCCAGGAGTACAGTCATCCCTCCACATTCGCCAGGGTTAGGGGCATAGGATCCCCGTGAAAGTGAAAAAATCGTGAATAACTCTAGGCCCTCCCAAACCATATTTAATACACAAAAAAGTATGATCATCATATTCAGCCCACCATGGGTTCCTTTGAGGCATCAGGATTCCTTCACAAGGCAGAAGTGGGTGGCTGGTAGATGACTGCTATCTCCACTGCTGCCTCACACCATTTTTAATAGGGACTTACAAGCTTCGTTTGCAATTTCTCAGTCTCACAGGGCTTGCAATCCCTATTAAAAATGGCATAGGGAGGCAGCAGAGGTGACAGCAAATAATCCATGAATAATCAAATCCACAAAAGTGAAACCCACAAATTTGGAGGCTGACTGTATTCGCAAGCTGCAAGCCTGAATTTTCACGGTATTTGTAACCATATATAACATAGGCTGAATCCTTTCCTATTCCCAGATTTGTCTTTCAACTGGCCAGGAACTCCTCTGTCTTGTCTAGAATTAAATTTCAGTTTATTTGACCTCAACTAGTCTATTACAGCTGCCAGCCACTGGTTTAGAAAAAAAGCCAATTTCTTGGAATTAGATAGAAAGAAGTAATAAAACTGGGTATCATCAGCATACTGGTGACACCTGACCCCAAAATGCCAGACAATATCTCGCAGTGGTTTCATGTAGATGTTAATAGCATACGGGACAAGACAGAATCCTGAGGTACTCAACAGGCCAACAACCAAGATGTTGAACAGGAATTCCCCAGGACTACCTTCCGAGAGTTTCCCTCAAAGAAACAATGGGACCACTATAGAAAAATACCTCCAAGCTCTATCCCAGTGAGGCTAACTAGAAGGATACAGTGGCTGATAGAAAGCTGCCTTGAGATCCAGAAGAATTAACAGGGACACACTGCACCACCTCATCCCTGGTGTAGGCCACCCACCAAAGCTGCCTCCATCCCATAACTAGGTCTGAGAAAAGAATGAAATGGATCTAGATCAGTGGTTCTCAACCTGTGGGTCCCCAGATGTTTGTGGACTTCAGCTCCCAGAAGCCCCAGCCATAGTCAATGCTCCGGGCTTCTAGGAGCTGAAGTCCAAAAACATCTGGGGACCCACAGGTTGAGAACCACTGATCTAGATAATCCATCTCATCTAGAAACCCATGGAGTTTGTGAAGCCACTACACACTCCAGTACCTTACCCAAAAATGGGATGTTGGACAGTTGCCTATAGTTATCCTGCATAGTAGAATCCAGGGAAGGTCTTCAAAAGAGGTGGTAACCACAGCTTCCTTCAGACACCTTTGGACCCTGCCCTGTTCAGACTTGTTGAGACCCTATGTAATTGTAAAGGGGCATTAATCACTTCCCTTTTCTGCTCACTCAGTCCCCCTCCAGCCTATTAAATTAGCTAGGAAGAACAAGAGTCTAGTACACATGGGATAGTTCTTGCCTCTCCAAGGATCCTGTCCACACTCTCAGGGTGCAGAAATTGTAAATTATCTATCAATATTGTGCTAGCCGAGACTGTAGAGCTAGCCGAGACCAAGGTTACATCCATCAGACTTGTTTCAGCTCTGGCTTCCAAGTCAGAGCAAATTTTATCTGCAAGTGGTGGGCAAATTCTTCACTGTGGTATGTTCATAGAATCATGGAAGAGACAACAAGGGCTATCCAAGCCAACCCTCTACTGTTCAGGAATACACAATCAAAGCCCTTTCGACAGATGTCCATCCAGACTCTGTTTAAAACCTCCAAAGAAGGAGATTCCACCATACTCTAAAGCAGCATAGTCACTGTTGAACTGGTCTTACCATCTGGAAGTTCTTCCTAATGTTCAGGTAGAATCTCTTTTCTTGTAATTTGAATCCATCGCTCTGTGTCCTTGGTGTTGGAGTAGGAAAAAAACCCCAAGCTTGCCCCATCTTTCATATGACAGCCCTTCAAATATTGAGATACTCTGATTTGAAGGATTCCTTTCTTAGAGAAAGGCATCATGGGATGTGGTGGTCCTGGAGAGGTACAGGCAACCTTGATGGCTGCCTTACCCTCAATGACTTGCTCTTGCTTTGGGACCCTTAAAAATGAGGTCTTTGAGTGAAACAGCGTGTATCTACCCACCTCTGGTGGTGGGACATCTTGTATTAACCGTCCTGCTAGGGCCTAGAAGTTACCCTGACCAAGGAGACAAGATGCTGTTCGGTGTTAAACATGTGTTGCCTCTTCAAGACTGGGATCCACTGTTGCAATGCAGGAAGTAAAGCTTGAGTGACCTACATAGTTCTCTCTAATACAGTGTGTCCCTCTTGGCTCTCTACTATTAATCTTAAATTTATATTAATCTTAAATTTATAGTGAAATTATCACGAAGGAATTCTCCTTTTTGTAAAGATACCTTAATTGTTTCTTCAGCTAGCTTGTTTAAACCAGGCTTGCCCAGATTCTAGCTCTGCTACTTTGTTAAAGGCATAATAATAGTATCATTTGTACAGTACAGTACATACTGAATGTTTCATAGTCAGGATGGTCACTTTTGAAAACTTTGCTGTTCCCTATACATTATGTTCCAAGCAATTTGGAACATATGGGATAAAAACAATGCATCCACTAGTTATTATGCCTGTAATAAAAATAAATAATAAAATAGTAATAATATGAAATAACACAATAAATTAATGATCCGTTGAGAAGCAAGAAGAAAGTGAAATGCCTTTTGGCCTAAATGATAGCAGCAGCAGCAGAACTATGTAGGTGAGGACAACATAAAGGTCCTGGGTGGTAGCAGGAGCAGAATAAATACACTAGGGTCTAACTTTGTATACATTCTTAGTAAAACTTTACAATGTCACTGTGCAACAGCCTTTTGTAGATGTGGAGAAAACAATCTGGCTGAGCTTTTCCTCCAAGAGCGCTTACTGAATTAATGACTGTAAAGCTTCATGGGGACTTCTAATCTTGGATTCTGAGATACAAGCTATACAGTGTGCCTGCCATATATGCAGAGGTTCCATTCCAGGAATCTCCATGAAAAAAAAAGTGAGGGTTGCATCCCATTGTAGTCAATGAACACAATGTACGCATCCCTGCATCTGCACATCTGTTGTGTCCATTGTCTATAATGGGAGCAATACTTTGTGTGACCTTGCATTCATGTGTGTGGCAGTTGTGCCAGAAGAAGTTGACTGCACATTATAGATAAATGTATATAACAGAACAGTATCACTTAAAAAAAAAAAAAAGCTGAGGAAGGGAGAGAGGTTAGAGGAGACGAGCAATGATTGACAAGGTATGTTGTACATCTCCCTCCTTTTTCCATTTCAGATTGTGGTATCTTTTTGAAGACCATTTGAAGTGGCAGAAATTCAGAATTTCTTTCTGAATTCTCTAGCTCTTTTAAGAGATTGTTATTTAGAAAGAACAAACATATTACAACAGTTTTACTTGTTTACATAGAAACATCTCTTTGAGAGATGGCAGAGAGAATGGAATGTAGAGTGATAACTGGTGGAACGTTCATAGGGATATGAATAAGGTTAGTAAATGACAGCGTGGATGACACAAAAAAGTGAATAATAAATTGAAGGACTTTTCTTGGTGACTGTATAATTAAAGATCAAGGAGTATCTGATGAAAAAAGCATTGTTAAGGTTGAGCAAATATAGTTCTAACAGTCATCTGAATAGGACACCACTGGTAAGCTTAGGGAAGGGAACTTTCAGAAGCAGTCATTCTTAAACTCTTGTGTGTGAGATGTTTTGGATTTCAGCTCCTAGTGGCCCACTGATAATAACTAATAGTCATGGATTCTGGAAGCTGAAGTGTAAAACATGGAGGGCTAGAAGTTGAGCACTACTGTTTAAAGGGAGTATGGTATGCAAGTAAGAACATAGAAGACTGCTTTACAGATTGTCAGTCCTTTGGTTCAGTACTTTCTATACCACGGATGAGAACTGTATGACCTTTCAAATGTTAAGACTGCTTTTCCCTGCATCATTACCCTGCCTTTGCTGGTTAGGGTTTCTGGGAATTGCAGTTCAGCATCATCTGAAGGGTTGCGCAGTTACCACCCTTGGTGTGCACTGATTGACAGCAGCTCTCTGGTGTTTTTGGTGAAAGAAGCTTTCATCATCTTACATGTATTGCTGCCTTTTTTAAAAATTTATTTTATCATGTCTTTTCCCCAGTGTTAAGACTCATGGTGGCTTACAAATTATTCAAACCAGGATAGATAAAGAAATATAAAAATATCAGTAAAGATCTATAGATATAGATACAGATACATTATTTAAAAAATAAACTACCCGTAGAATTTAACTCATTTAAATTAATTGGGAGCATATAAAAGATCAGCAAAACATAACACCATTGAAAGTATTAAGATATCAGGGCTTCAGTCCAGGATTTATGTACTTAAATAGTGGACTCCAGTAAAGAATTATGGTCTTCCCCAATATTAACCCTGTTTAAGTTTGTGTGATTTAATAGCGAGGAATGTGAACTGAGAAGTCTTATCTTACCTTCTTTATCTGCCATATGAAGATAATATTTTTCTGTCACAGGGGATTGTTTAAAAATTGCTCAGATAATGGCTATGGAGTACTAAAAATGTGCTATATAACTATTAAGTGTGATTGACGATCATGGTAACATGTATGAGTATGTGCCTTCAAGTTGCCTATTGACTTATAGTGCCCTTTAATTAATGGGCCAAAATAAACAAAATAGACCTTCCAGGGAGCATTCCAGGAAATTAAATATCTTTGAGCCTCTTGTATATGCCCATACAGCTCTCTGTCTATCTGCTGTGGAAGTTATTCATGCTCTGTGGTATGAGTAATTTGCATGGTACAAAGACAGAGGGCTGGATGGGAGTGACAGAGTGACATGGGAGTGACACAGAGACTTTCCATTCTCTGCAGTGCCTCCTGTCTGTGCAACTCCTATGACTCTGGGAAGACAGAAAAACAATGGATTAGAGATTGAATCCTTGGTTTCTCCATGTAGAGCAGGGGTAAGAATCCTTGGTTTCTGCAAACAGAGCAAGAATGGGAATCATGTTGTCCTCCAGATCTTGTTTCACTCAGCTCCCAACATTCCTCATGGGGTGTGTTAACTAGGATGCTGGGATTTATAGTTTAACAACATAGTTTAACTGCACTATTCAGATCTCTGAAGCAAAACTTGGAAAAATTCCTGTCTGGAACCCTAGAGAAGGAGAGCAAAACCTTTGGTCCTCTGGTTGTTTTAAATGATAATTTACACAGTGAATTAGCAATATTGGCTATGGCTTCTGAGAACTGAACTTCAAAACCTTCCAGAAAGCCAAAGGTTCCCTATCTCTGCCTACAATTGCTGCTGCTAGTAGTCTGTTCTGAACTAAATTGACTTGGTATGACAGCTTCCTGTGTTCCTACTGAGCATGTTGAACTCTGTGTTCTGTACCTTCAGACAGCTAACCTGAGCCCTATTTATTTAGATCCTGAATTTCTTTTTCAGTATTAAAATGTAAGGTAGCTACCACAAGAAATGCAGCATTCAGCCTTTGTATCTGGTCTAACACTACCTTCTTGTTTCTCTTCTCTTTTCCTGAAAAAAACACAAGCCACAGAAACTGTCCTGTGGCCCAAAACAGAACTGAAGAAGATCTGGGACTGTGCACAGAATATGGTAAACCAGACTACTGTACAGTATATTTAAAATCCTGACTGAAGAGTCCCCAGAGCCTTAATGACAAAGGCTACATGAAAGGGAAGGAAAAGAGGCAATGATAAGGAAGAGAAGAAAATTAAAAAACAAACCCACTAGCAAAATCTAACAGTATTGGAGCATCCACTCTAAATGTAGTGCAACCCTCTTGTGTAGAAATGGGGGTGGGTGGGGCAGACAAGAATAAATGCCAATGCCTCAAGATGTATTTCTAACTTTGTATATTGGCATAGTTGTTTGAAAAATACCTCTGTAAATTTCTGCTTCAAGAGTAGGTTGATATAATTATGTGGTCTTGCTACAGTTATGTTTGCCATAATTACAGTCACTGTGTGCAGTCGTTCTGGGTGCATTTTAAAAAAACAAACTCCTTTTAGATTTGTGTCAGTTTAATTCCAGACCATGTTATATATATTTTAAAAGCATTTTTAAAAAGCATGCTTTTCCAAGTGTACTGTTCAAGTAACCTAATTCAAGGAGAAAGAATGCATGGCTTGGAAGAGAGTGCACAAATGTGTTTGCCTACAGTGGCAGGGAGATACGTAAATGAGCACTTCCCCCAGAAGCTGTTTTTGAGAGTGATACCAGAACTCAGCAAGTGAGACTGGAGATATAATTGCAAATGCACAATATAGTGCAATGAACTATATATAAAATGTCATTGATGTTTAAAAGCAAATTTGAATTGAGGCATAATACCTTTTTGCTAGCTTAAATTTTACATACGTGTGCTACAGATAAGAATTTAGGAAGCGATTTTTTTTTTCCAAATGGCTCTCTTTTATATTCTGCCTAGCCCACCTTCCACCTCAACCTTAAGTTTAAAAACAAGCCGCAGATTCCAGCATTTGATGGAAGGCTGCTAACTCAAAAGAATTCAGGAAATTCCATGCTCTGGGAATTGTTTTGGTTACTACTTTTCATTTAATGATATGATCCCTTGAAGACAAGGATAACAAAACTGTTTTAAAGTAAGGGATGTGATTGCCAATTTTAAATTGGCCAGTCAGTTTAACAAAAACCCACAAACTGTGCTCAGTTTCATACATGCATATTTTCTTCTTTACCTACAAGTACTGTATACCTATGACAAAATGCAGACATGTGCATCTCAGTGTCTCCTTATAGTTAATGCTTGGAAGACTTTTTTTTAGAATAGAAACTTCTGTAGTCCCTTAGCTCTCTGAGGATTGTGCAAGTTGTCATCCCCCACCCTTGAAAAATAAATAACTTTTTCAACTCTGCTTAAAATCCTCTCCTATACACGTGCAGACAGAGGTGATGGACATCCTGCCCCACTCAAAAATAAACATAGTTTATGTGAGGCATAAAAGAAGTGTCTGTTTCTTTTCTTAGGATGGTCAGAAGCCATTTTCTCCCTTGCTTATTTCCAGCAAGGCTTTTCTCTATGGTTAGCTTTGCTTAAAAATACCTTTGTACATTTCTTTATTGTGGCGTTTGCAGTGACTTGCAGTTTTCAGTCTCTTCTGATTAAATTGTTGTTCAGCCTTTTTGGGTTTCATGTCATGAGAGTCACATGCCCCTAGTTTGGTTTACAAATCTAAGCTATCCTTGTCACCACTAGTCTTTCTGGTAGGTTGGAACAGAGGGAGAGGACAGGATGAAAGGCTGTTTGCTTTTTTCTCTCTTTCTGCCCCATCTCTTTTTTCTTTTGTGTTGTCCCTTTCTGTATGGTAAATCTGCTCTAAATAATTGTATGTAAGATACTCTGAGAGCTTTATTAACTGAGGAGCAGAGTAAAATGTTATAAATTGGAGGCCCCACTATGAAAGTGAATGTTTTATCAGACCTGATGAACATGTTCATTCATTCATTCATTGGCCCCTTGGATATGTTAAGTAATAATGTGGAGTCCCGTGGACCTCATTCTGGTAATGAGTCCCATCTTGAAGTTCTGAACTCTCTTGGCAACATTTGGTTCTCCTTCTGTAGTCAGGAGAATCAAATAAAACAGAAATTTTGTTATGTCAGGTTTTGAGGCAAAGGGCTTTGCTACTTACCTGGAATGTGAATCCAAATCTAAAATATCTTTGTCAACCTGGACTTAAATAGTCCAAACCCAAAAACATATTATCTGTTAATGAATTCAAAATAAATGTTTCAGTTATTCAGGCAGAGTCCTCAGTCATCCATAAATTTCCATTGAATGTGTTGAAATATAATTCATATCATTCTAACCAGCATAGGTGTTTTCTGTGATTGATGGTGGTCAGCACACCTGGCGGACCCCAGGTTGTGGTAGACTTCCTTGATGATCATTTGAAGATATTCATTCTTAAGTGCATAATAGTGCTATTTCTCAGGAAGACATTGGAAAAGGGGTAGAAGAGTGAATTTGAGCCTTTAGTTTCCCTGTCTCTTGCATTTGCCTTGAACTTGTTTGTGTATGCTGTGTATCACTACAGTGAGGATGATAGATAAACTAAGCTTCGAATGTGTACTAATCTGGGATTTCTGAAGATGTAAAACTTGGCTCCATGCAAGGCAGGCTCTGCTTGTTGAGAAGTCTGAATGTGCACAGGATATAGACAGAGAAGAGTAGAGAGATATGAATGCCCAGAGAAGCAGAAGCCCTTGCATATCTCTGCTTGTCTTATCTTTCCTCTTGTGACTAATTTGTCTGTAAGAGCTGATGGACAGGTCCATGAGCAGATGTTTGCCTAGGACCTCTCCAGCATTATCTGCCTGTCTTTTGAGAGACAGATGGGAAACTTTGGAATTTGTAGCCATCAGAGAGCCTGGCTTATTTGTGGCTACTTCTGTGCTAATAGCATATTTGGTTTGTAGGAGTATTGCAAACTTTGGGTGGGGAAGAAGGGATATCAAAATACCCTAAGGCGGTGGTTCTCAACCTGTGGGTCCCCAAATGTTCATGGACTTCAGCTCCCAGAAGCCCCAGCCACTATGGTCAGTGCTCAGGGCTTCTGGGAGCTGAAGTCCACGAACATCTGGGGACTCACAGGCTGAGAACCACTGCCCTAAGGAGTATTGCACAGATAACCCTGACTACCTTGGGTGTATGTGTGGCAGACAAGCTAGGAAGGGTGGTTGCTGTGTGCCTTCAAGTCATTTCTCATTTATGACAACCCTAAAGCGAACCTGTCATGGGGTTGTCTTGGCAAGATTTGCCTATAGTGGGTAAGGCTCTGAGGCTGAGAGAGTCAGGAATGGAGCATCATGGAAATGGGTGTGTATATGGAAATCTAAATGGGAGGTCTTCAATTTGTTAGTTTGTTGCAAATACCACTTGTGATTAAGTTATTGATCAACTAGGCTCTTATACACCAAACATGTAGCTAGGCTTTTACAGTCCACCCTATTTCAATCAGAGGGGGATTCCTGTCGAGAATTGTGGAAAGGATCAAACCCACAACCCTGTTGGTGGGTTAATGATTCACTTTTGGAGATTCACTTCCTTTGCTCCCTGTCCTCCCAATTTCTATGGAAAATCAGGCATTGAAAAGAAAGAGAGAAATCTTATGGTATTAGGCCCTTGCTCACAGTGTGAATAGTTTCTGTTCCATCCAGTCTTATCTCCTTGTTCTTAGCAGAGGTCTCAGGCAACAGACTTTCTGTCATGCTGTAAATATAATAAGTACCTAGTCCCTTAGACTTTCAGAAAGCAACAGATTTCCTAATCAAAGCAAGGCCCACAAGTGTACTGGTCCTTCCTTAGGATATTTTTACAAACATACTCCCAATGGTGAGTAAAAGTGAAAATAAGAACAAACATTGCCTTGGTGGAACAGATTAAATACTTGTCAATCCAGCATTCTGCTCACAGCACCTGTCCACCAGATGTTTCTGGAAATTTGCAAACTGGCAATGTAAATATTTCTTTTAAGGTTTCTAAAATGCTTATAATGTTTAAATGCATGTATATAGTTTCGTTTTCCAAAAAAACAAGTCAAAGTACAATAATGAAATGTACCAGTATGCTGAAAGAGGAAAAATATTTCATGCGAGTGGTAATAACTATCTCTGCTTGATTGACTTTTTCAGATAACTTTGGTTATGAAGGTTTCTAAAATGAACAGCTTTTGATGAGGAGAGAGACATGAAAGAGGACCTTTTTGGTGGTTGCTGTCAAGCAGTGCCTCTCTCCCCTTCTTGCTTTATGTGTCAGCAGGTGAAACCTTTTTTAAAAATTCCAGCAGGCTTTTGGAAACTAGCTGACTGTTTTTAAAGAAAAGCATTTAACAGTAGGTTATCTTGCTTTTATTTTTAAATAGATTTTTAAAATACATAGGTAGATAGATAAGTTTAATAGTGGCAACTGTACTCATCAGGACAACATGCTAGATGTCTCAAAATTGCAAGGAGTGTTTTTGCTCATTGCCAGAATTCCAGTGGCCAGTTGTAGGTTGTAATTCTAAC
The DNA here is from genome assembly GCA_948472985.1 of Iguana delicatissima. NCBI lineage: Eukaryota > Metazoa > Chordata > Lepidosauria > Squamata > Iguanidae > Iguana > Iguana delicatissima. The sequence goes on along the minus strand of CAOKZL010001691.1, from coordinate 144,624 downwards.
TAGGGAAGCTTTCTAGAACAAATAAAGGTTAAAAAGGGATGGGAAAACAGGAGGCCCCATAAGCTCCTTTAAGTATTGGGTACAAATCCAGACACACTTCAGTCAGTGAATAAACTTGCTGCCACGAATTTGGTCAGGTTCTCGCTATTGTGGTAAACCTATACCTGGAGCAAAGCTTAGAAAAAATCCTCTTTGGACTGTAATGAGGTATCCATCCGTGGGTTATAATTTGCAAAAGCTCATGGTGAAATAAATCTGTAGATCTTAACGATACTACATGATTTTATTTACTTTTTTATGGAGCAAACACTGCAAAAAAACTTTAAAACATTTTATAAAGATTAAAAAAAATCTCTGCCTGTAGTCTCACAAAACATGATACAAAAAGAAAAAGAAATGAGGAAGCAAAAAGAAAGCGTGTGAAGTCTTAGCCATACAGTTGAAACGTACTTTTTATCTGATGTTAAAACTGAATGATATCCATAAAGCAGTGGTTCTCAACCTGTGGGTCCCCGGATGTTCGTGGACTTCAGCTCCTAGAAGCCCCAGCCACTATGGTCAATGCTCAGGGCTTCTGGGAGCTGAAGTCCATGAACATCTGGGGACCCACAGGTTGAGAACCACTGCCATAAAGGATAGTGGATTTCCAATTGTATTTTAGCCTTCCTGTAGTTTTTGTGCCACCTCTTAACAGATATGTTCTGTGTGAACTGCATTTGGGCCCATTTTCAGCATACTGCGCCTTGCCCTTGTCTCAGTGGAAACTGTCAGTTTCACACTTATAGCAAACAAGCAACAATATCAGCAGACCAGATATTGCCAAAGTGCTCAGTAATATATAACCTTTTTTGAACAAAATATATTGATGAAATTCATAGGGCCTTAGTTCTACTTTGCCACTGGATGGGTAACTGAACATAGCTTTCACTTATTTGTTCCAGGGTTTACAGGAGGTGTGTTGGTGGTAGGATTTACACTGAAAATCTGGATTTTACATTGGTCAGACTTAATCTATCATGGTATAGCATGCTTTTCAATTCCTAGAATAGGCAGCTGGAAGCATACTTTCTTAACCAGATATGAGGATATTTAAAGGAAAACTGTTTTACTTGTGGCCAGTGTTAATGTGAATTATTTGAAGTGTTTAAAAAAGCACTGATTGACAGAACTCTCAGATTGTATCTGTATCTCAGATTGTATACAACTCTGAGAGTTGTATCTGCTAGTATATTAAGATGGAAAAACCTCTGTTTTATTACTTTAAATATTTATCATTCCTTTCACTCTATAGATTTTCTGCTACAATTATATAACCTTGACACTAATATATTTATAAAGTATAATATGACTCAAAATGACTGAATAGGAGCAGAACCAAAGAGTTTTAAAATACTGATGGCTCTGAGCCAGAAGTGAATCAATGTTTATTTTTATCACTATGGTTTTCGTTCTTCAGTCAAGTTTTCCAGTTCACTGTGAACCGCTGTCTCTGAGTAACTTTGATCATGGATCATAGGTATGATCCATGATTTCTTACCTATGATCATTTGATCATAGGTAAGAAACCAGCCCATGGCCTGGCAAAATCAAAATAGCTGAGTTGATAGAACTTAAAAGAGGCTGGCAGTGTTTGAAGACCTTATCTGGTTCTTTTTTGTGAAGTTTCTCACCCCTGCGTTTAAGCCAACATGCTTTCAGTTTTGCCTCATTATATCCTGTATTAGTTTGTGGTATTACTTTTGATATTCCTTCTAGACCACACTGTGGTTCCTGTTTCCTAACTATTCTTTACCACAAGTGGTTTTTGAAATTCAGCAGTAGAAACAAATTTAAGTGACTTTATGCTTTTCACTGTAGTGATTTTTCTTCATAGCAGTTGCAATCTTATACAAGAGCTAAGAATGATAATACTTTAATACCATTCAGGATGCATGTGTTTTTTGCCTGATGAAGAAGCTAGTGGAGCTTTAAAAGCTGGCATGGTATGTTTTGTGCATTTTGGTCGGCCAATAAAGATATCACTCTTTTATAGATTTTGTATTTTGTTTTATTTTGCTAAATGGCTAACACAGCTACCTCTGAATATGTTTCCTCAATTTGAAGATACCAGATTTTGCTGCAACAGGGAATCCTAAACAAGACAGAACCATGAATTGAGATTTAACTCTTTGAGGTTTCTACTTCTGTCAGAAAGTAAAACTGTTTTTTGGACTATAACTGGCTGAGTTTGACCTATACAGCACCTAAAAGTTTTTCCACAGTTAGCAGTACAGAGACTTCCTGAAAAAGTCAATGTTCTCAGCCTAAGAAAGGGGCCTTTACAAAAGGCAGAAATACTCTGCATCCCAAGAGAAGTTTCTTTACTGTTGCTAATGGAGATGAAATTTTACTGTCCTTCTGTCTCAGCCCCAACATGGCCAAAAAGAGAGTGGCCTCTGCCTGCACTGAGATATCTCCAGAACAAGTGAGCCACACCAGAAACAACATCTGACACAAAATGTAGACCTTTGACTCCAACACCATCACTTTTCTTCTCTATGATTTTTGAACATCTTTTGCCTGATGAAGAAATCAATGGAGTTTCAAAAGCTTGCATGATATGTTTTGTGCATTTTGGTTGACCAATAAAGGTATCTTTCTCCAGTGGATTTTGGATTTTTATTTTATTATTAAGGATGGTTATGCACCTCCAGTGATATAATTAAGAGCTATTAAAGCTGAAAGCAAAACTTGAGAGAGAAGATTATCTGGCTTTGACCAAACTTGATGGCGTACAAAGATGATAAACTGCAGCATTCAAGAAAATTTGTTTCAGGTAGTTGATAAATTCAGCTTCAACTAATGGCAACCCTATGAATGAGAGACCTCAAAGTCACTCTAACGTCAACAGCCCTGCTCAGGTCTTGCAGACTAATGGCCGTGGCATCCTTTATTGAATCTATCCATCTATAATGTGATTTTCCTCTTCTCCTACTGCCTTCTACCTTACCAAGCATTATTATCTATTCTAGTGAGTCATGTCTTCTTATGAAATGTCCAAAGTACAACAATATCATTTCAGTCGTCTTGGTTTCTAGGAAGAGTTCAGGCTGAATTTGATCTAGGACCCATTTACTTGTCTTTAGATACTAGATTACAATGTATTTTGAGTCTTTCTGGAAGCTAAGCTAGTATTTAGGCTTCAAACTAAATTGTGCTATAGAGACCAAACTTCATTGTAATCTCTGAAGTGGCCATTTGCATTGTGATGGCTATGATGGAAGGACATATTTTGCTTTGACTGGTTCGCACCCCTTTCCTCACACGGGATGGGAACAAGCTTAAAAACTTCCATTGCTAACTTGTAACAAACTATAATTTTCCATTCTTTTTAAATAAGCAAATGGTGATTTGTGACAAATAAGGAATGGAATCTATAGGTGCCCTCCTTCACACAGAGGTGAAGGGAAATAAAGAATGGATAGGTTCAGCACTGTCCATGCATCTGTCAACAAGCCATAATCTGCTATTATATCTAACTATAGCTATTGTGTGTAAAATGCTTCCTAACCTGCCTCACCAAAACCATAAAAGTTGATACAGCTAGGCTTCAAACATGAAATACGGAAATGTGTTTTTAATTCCAGTAGTTCACTCTTCAAGGTATGTTACCTGTTTAGTTATTTTTGCAGAGGACGATGGCTGTCAAGCTGAGATTAAACTTTGAAACAGACAATGATATGTGCTACACAGTTACAGTAGTTTGATTCTGCTTTAACTGCCGTGGCTCCATCCAGTTCAGTCTCTGGATTTGTAGTTTGGTGAGATACTTAGAATTCTCTGCTAAAGAGTTCTAATGCTATAGTTCAAAGGAATGACTTAGAGCTCTCTAGCAGAGAATTCTAAGTCCTTCACAGTACAGATCCCACAATTCCATAGGACAGAGGCATGGCTGTTAAAGTAGTATTAAAAACTTTGTAGTGTAGATAACACTCTTATCATTGTGTCCCAACAATGCAATCTCGTCTGGAGGGCATTAGGTTGAGGAAGTCAATATAAGTATTTGTGAATAATAAGCACATCTGAACTATATGCCCCAGGATTACATTGGATATAGCTATGGCAATTAAAGTGGAATATGGTCCTAAATAGAATAGTTCAAATGGGCTAGGTTCACTTGATCCGTTGTATGTTTTCCTAGAATGCCAGATTGACCAGCTGGAGCCAGATTCAAAAGTCATCCACTTTGATTTGAAGAACAGGTGCCTCTGAGAACATTCTGAGCTTAGGAATGTGTTTACAGGAACCTGTTTAAGCATACACAAATTTTACTTTAGCTTACCCCAAGGTTTCTTCATGTCAGAAGCTGAAAAGAAGTAGAAAAATTAATCTTATTGCTGTTATTAAATAAATGAGAGTTAGAAAGAAACCCTATTGTGAAATGCAGAGAAATCTGCCTGAAGATCCTGATTCTGCCTTCTGTCCATCACAATCTGCACTGCTGACTAAAACTAGGATAGAGCGCCATTTGTTGCCCATTGTTTTTCCAGCTAAATGGTGTGTAGGTGGGATCATGGAAGTTAGATAAAATTACCAACATACTTTTCTTACTGAATGATATACTCAAAAATTAATGTTTAATTCCTGTTGTAGACAAAATCAAATCAATGAATCAAATGCTGTCCTTTTTTACTGGACGTGTTTTCTAAGGTGATAAAAGCTGTCAGATATCTAGTTTCTACTACCCAGCCCACTCCTTGGTATAAACCATATAAGCCAGGTTTTCCAAACTGCTGCTGTGTTGGATAACAACCTTCATCATCATGGCCAGCATGGATGTTGATCTAATCTCATCTGAAAGGCAGTATAAGTATTTGTGGATAATAATCACATCTAATATATGCAGGAGTGAACGTTCAAGTCACCTATTGACTTATGGCAACCCCATGAATTTCACAGGGTTTTCTTAGGCAAGGAGCTGGATTACCATTGTGTCCTCTAAAATATAGCCTACAGCACCTGGTATTCCTTGGTGGTACTCCATCTAAGTTCTAACCTGTCCCAGTCCTGCTCAGTTTCCAAGCATAGATGGGATCTGGTGCCTTCAGGCTATTCAGGGAGAGTTCTAATATAATTAAACTTATGATTTTTTTAATATGCTTCCCATTGAGGCACTGAATAGTATATGCATTAACTAACGGGTTAGCTATTATTTAGCATGATGTACACGCTATAAAATAAAATGTTTAATATGGTAAGATCTGTTCCTCTAATTGACATGGCTATTTTAATTATGAACACTTTCATATCTGGTGGTAGCACTAAATATTGTCAGTAGAACACAGGCCTATAACTTGTCTTTTCAGATTTTTGATAGCTTATGTTTAATTGAGAAGTGTTTGAACAGGATTGTATGCATACCAAGTGCGGTTGTTTTCATAGAGTCACATTCTGTTGCTGTTTCTCTTACAGCGACCCTGCTGAAGTCAACAGAGCTGCAAAAGTACTGGAAAAAAAAGCAGACACACTGTCAACACTCATTTCACAATACTATTGAAAAGAGATTGCTTGTGGAATTTTCCTCTTTTCTTTCAGCAATGCCACTAAGCAGTCTTTTCTGTAGGAACCATGATAATTAAGAACACCCTATTGCAACCATAGGTCACATGGCCCTCTCCTTTGCCCCAAATGTTATGAAGTGACCTATGAGCATCCACATTTCTAGATCTCATTCTTGTTCAGATAACCCAGAACATATTGACAGGAAGCCAAAAAAGTCAGAAATAATGTTTTAAAATAGCTATTATTTTCATCTTTTCAAATGTCATTATTGTGAGAGGCTGTTAAAAAAAAGAGAGAGAGAGAGAAAGAGAGAGGCTTGTTGGACTAGGAACATGATTCCCAGAGGAATCTTCATGTCAGAAGCTGAAAAGAAGTAGAAAAATTAATCTTGTTGCTGTTATTAAATAAATGAGATTTAGAAAGAAACCCTATTGTGAAATGCAGAGAAATCTGCCTGAAGATCCTCTCATACCACATAACAGGACAAAATGAGTGATACCCTTGAGAGCCAGTATATTCTTGAACCAAGGATTAAGTATGATTGCTAATGTCAAGTAGAATAGGACCAGTAAATCAGTGGGATTTACGTACTTGTTGAAATAATAACGGAGTGTTGTAGCACCTTAAAAACTAACACACTTGATTTGACATTGACATTTGTGACTCCAACCCACAACATCAAATGCAAGCAGGGAGTAGGAGTACATGAAAGCTTATGCCAAATAAAGCTTGTTTAGTCTTTAAGGTGTCACAAGACTCTTTGGTGTTATTTTTGCTGCAGTAGACTAAGAAAACTATCTCCCTGAAATAGGAGCAATTGCTTGGCCCTCTAGATGTTGTTGTACTGTAGCTCCCAGTGTTCCTCACTATTGGCTGTGCTGGCTGGGACTGCTGGAGCCAAGTGTTGGCTTCAACAGTTTGCACAATAGGAGTACTCTAGTTGAGGCTAGAAATTCTATTTAAACCATAGAATACAGAGTTTCATGGGTGGCATGTTCTCTGTTACTAATTCATCCATGAAGCTTACGAGGCTCTACATAGGTCAGTGTCTTTCCACCTAACCTACCTCACAGTAAGTTGTAAGGATGAAGTGCACGACTAGAGTCAGACAGTGACAATTCTACCCCAAAATATGGATGACTTGGGGTCCACCCACAGTGTCCATGCTTCTATGCAAAGCTGGGGAATAATAGCTCAAATTAGGAGGCCTGCGAGAAAGGGGTAACTTAGCATGATCTTTCCACCAAAGTTTATCACAGGGAAGAACCAGCCAGAGATTCAAAAGTAAGCTCAAATGTGTTTTGTTGGGGGAATTATTACATGCGCACAAGAACCAAACAGTCACATGCACACACAAGGCTAGCTGAAGGAAAAAAGGAGGAAAGGTTTTGGTTAGTGAGATCCATGGCATCATGGGTAATAATGATCAGTCTCAGAGAGCAGCAAAGAAGCAGTCATGTGGCTTAGACTTTCATGTAAGGACAGTACACAATCAGGAATCAGAGTAGTACAGTGGTGACCAGCAAGTGGACTACTGCATCTTAACTGACCAAAACCTGGGGTTTGTATACTCAGTTTCTGCTTGGAGGGCATGGGTGTAAATAGCTCTCTGGCTGAGTAAACAGTGGAGTTCGCAGAGTGGACAATGAGGTCCGGAATTGGTTAATGTTCTTAATGTTAGACAACAAAGGGCTAATGAATGTCAGGATAGCTCTGCAATGGTTGGACAGATGTGAGGACAATGGAGAGATTTAGAGGTCAGTGGAAAGAGGAGTTGAAATGATCAGCAGTTTGGTGGGAACTTCCCAAATGCTACTGTCCAAAAGGCAGAATCTTTAAGCCTATTAGCTCTGGAGTTATCTGGAGATTTCCTGATTGTGACCTGGCTACACCTAGAGGAGCTTTCTGACCTACTTTGCAGTGCACGTCTTCAGCTGGCATCTTCCTCTTACCCAGCATGGCCATTCAGTCACATCAGGGTACATATTATATTAAAGCCAATATTTTCAAATTAAATCGTATCAAAATGTGAGAGTGTATGGCCTGGTAACAACAAGGCCATACCATGCTGCCAAGCAGACCTGGAATTTTTGTATTATATAATGTACCCAAGAAAGGATTACCAGTTTGCATCCTGACTCCTACTGAAACCTTGGAAAAATGCTGTTTCTCTGTATAGAGATGATACTGAACTAGGCAGACCAATTATCTAACTCACTGCATGGCCACATCTTACATTTCATGTCAAGAATGCCCACTGACAATTTCTTTCTACGTGTTTCCCATCCTAATGCCATCTGGCTGTGTAGGACTACAGCTTCTTTCATCCTCATTCAGCAATGCCAGTGGTTGTACTTCCTAGAAATGACAAGAGTGTGTGCAGTGCAGGCTGGTAGCTCCAGTGACAGTGGAACAGTGACTCCACTATTGATTTTAGACCAAGCAGTAAGTGATCTTTGCAAAGTGCTGAATATCATTCTCAAAGTGCTGAACACCATCTCTAGGTTCAGTACTTTGGGCAGTTCTTATAAAGCTGAGAGTGAATTTACCACTCCATTAACATTGGAGCCATCAGCCTCAGCACAGTGTTTCCCATCCAGATGCCATCTGGCTGTGTGAGACTACAGCTTCTACAGAATATGTCTGAGAACAACAAAAAGTCAATCCCCCACATCAGGTAGTCTGAGAAGCACTGTGTTTGACTTAACATAGTGCAGTATGGGGGACCAACTTTTTTTTTTGTTGTTGTTCTCATGGACCAGTACCATATTGGTGTCCTCTGGCTACAACTACGGCTGTTTCTTTCTTTCTGGGAAACTTTTTTGTGGACTAATAGCCAATGTCTCATGGACTGGCACTGGTAAAGCGACCATTACTTTGAATAGCACCAATCTACCACATCTTCAGTGTTCCAAGTTGGAAAAAGTTTAGATAAAGCACAGTGTAACTTATGTACGCTCATGTAGAGGTGGGGTGAGATAAAGAAGGACTTATGTCAGATACTATATTTGTGTATAAGTCAAAAATTTTTAACAAAAAAAATCACCCCAAAAATCTGGGTCAACTTATCCACAGGTCAGGGTTGGAAACAGATGATGACAATGGCCCTTTCCGCACAGTGTAAGTAGTACGGCGTGGTGTGACCTCCGACGGAGGTTGTCTGCATCGTGGGAGTGGACTGGGTCGGACTACTTGTCACAGTTCCGCACCTCAGTCCACTCTGGAGCGACCCGAAGTGGTCGTGCAGCGTGCTTTTTAAAAACCTGTTTTTACAGGTTTTTCAAAAGCACGGAGCGCGCCACTCTGTGCCACTCTGTTCCCGCGCTCCGGTACAGATTTGCAGGCGCGCACCAGTGCATGCCTGCAGATCTGCCAGGGGCGGGCTTCCGGCTGGCGAGCTTCTCTGGTTGGTGGAGAGCCTCCGCCAGCCGGAAGCCACCATTTTGGACGCCAAGGACTGTGGAACAGCGAGCTTGCGCTGCTCCACATGGGGACAGACTTACCCGGCTGCCAGTAAGCTCCGTTTCAGCACGTTTCCCCCCGTTTCCCCCTCCACGTGCAGAAAAGGCCAATGATGCTGGATGAGCTCTGTGCTCCCTGCCATTTTGGGTGCTTGAGGTGGAGCAGAGTGGCGGTGGCCATTTTTAATAGGAACTTGCCTCACAAGGCTTTGCGGTCTCTCTGCAAGCCTTACAAGGTGAACGTGATAAGTAAACCCTTATTAAAAATGGCCACCTTGAATATGAAGTGGGGCTTATACAGTAAACCCTTGTTAAAAATAGCTGCTACTGCTCTGTTCCACCTCAAGTGCCCAAAATGGTAGGCATGGCACATTTTTCAGGTTCCCCCCAAGTTGCTGCTGAATGCCACTTGAATGGGAAAAGAGGGAAGAAGGGAGGGCTGCCTTTCTTTCTCTGGTTTGGGCAAAGGAGAGGTGATGGGTGGGAACACTGCTTCCGTGCCCTGCCACACCAAGAGGGGTTTCTTGCTCTGTCTCTTGACACTGCTTGCATGCTGGCTCCCTAATAGAGGCAGGTTGCTTTCCTTGCTCTTTCCCACCCCCCATCCGTATTGTATAGATGTAGACATTTTAAGATAAGCAAGGCAATTTACCTCCATCCCATTGTAACCTCTCCAGTAAACAGACCCTGTCCTTCTCTTTAGCTTTGCATAAGCATGTTCACTCTATGCATTTTTTTAAAAGGTGAAGAAAAGATTTGTTTGTTAGATGTCCCTAAGTTTTTACCCTCGACTTACCCACAGATTGTAGCAAAATCCATAATTTTGGCCCCCAAACCTGACCTCAACGTACACGTATGTTTGACTTATATATGAGTATGTAATGTAATGCTGAGCTCCCCTCCTCTTTTTTTTTAATAAATAGAATGTTCCTCACATCAACTGACGCTCAGAGTTGTTGAAAGCATATTATATTTGACCAAAATAGCAATGCAGACCAGGGAATTTTGGGTATTGTAGTCAAAAAGGTAACATGTCCAAGCACTGTATTTGCTCACACTTTATTACCCAGAGTAGACAAAGGATCCCATACATCTTCCTTTTGTTTGAACAGCTGGCTGACTTTTAACAACAAAGGGTATAACTATGAAATTAAAACCCTCCAGGGTGCTCTTTTTGATACACTAGCTTGGTTCATAATCACATACCTAGCTACATTTTGCTCCCAGTGTCCTCCCTGTTCACGAAAGGCATTTGCTGTCTATTAGATGAATGGAAAGCATTGGGAGCCCTTCTTTGGCTCTGTAATTAAGCTTTATTGAACTAAGATAATGTCAGATCCCAATCTGAATTTCTGCTTGCTGCTCAGAGCGAGGGGGTTTCGGAGGCAGCTTTACAGATCATTATGCTTATCGAGCATGGCTAATGCAGTTCTGCCCAGTCTTGCTGAAACCAACAATTCATCTCTAATCAGTCAGTCAACATTCCCAACATGCATTTAGCTTAAAGAACAACCACAATAATAAGTTTTTATGGCTACTCAGATGTTTAGCAACATTCAATCAGTGTCTCCTCTGACTGCCTGATGCGACAGGGATGGGAAAGGCCTCATAAGTGAGAAGAGATGTATTGTGGTGCGTAATTTCAAATGATGAAATGCCAGCCCAGCTGTAGCCAGGGTTCAGATTGCTGGGGTATTGAAAGCTTAGCTGGTTGCAGTGTTCTTTTTCTTTCTTTCTGCTCTTCCATTTTATTAAACGGTTAAAATTGCTCCTGTAAGTTGCTTGGAAGAAACCACAAGGTATATATCTTCCTGTGAACGAATAAAACAACGCTTCGTAATTTGTAACATGTTATAACTCCACAGTCTTCTTTTTCATGATTACCTGAGTCAACAGTGTGTCAGATGTGTAAGTTCCTGCTGAATTAATACTCTCCTCTAAGCTGATACTAAAATAAATCCTATCGATGTTTTCTTGAATGTAATTCTTAGCAAGTTCAAAGGGATAATATTCCTATTGGTGTTTGGAGGCAACGCTTAGTTGAGAAAATGTCCACTAATACAGTGGGTTTTACTTCTGAGTAAACATATATAATAATGAGGTGAAGAACATGCTGATCACATACAGTCATTGCCTCTTTTTGTGACCACTACTTCGTTCAAACAGTACAGTAATAAATAAAAACAAGCCTACACAATTGTCACATAGAGAGTGCAGACAGTGTTTTGAAGTGAAATTGTAACCCTGGAAACCTTCCAGGAGTACAGTTCCACTTCAAAACAAGGTGTACAGTACTTCCATATAACTTATTTTGAAGCAGAGGTCCAGGAAAGAGGGTTTACCGCCACAGTGCTGCTGATGTTCAGTGGTAGTGGTGTGGAAGTGGGTCCAGGTTCATGTGTGTCTCATCGGTTTGAGGATGAGTAGTGTACCCCTTAACCAAGCCTCAGAGGTTAAACACCTCTGTTGCATAGGTTTGCAACCTTAGTCTTGTGAGCTCCCTTTAATTAAAGACCACAAATGTACAAGCTTTCCAGATATAGTTCTAGTTTAAGCATATGTCAAAGCAAAGAAACCAGGAAGCAAAAGTGTTTATAAAAGCAAATACTCCATTTGTTGCTTGCATCGTAAATCAAGCACAGAGAGGGCATCTATGTGGCACTGATTGGAAAGGAGCCTGGAGCCTGCACCTCTTCATTTGGCCTCTGTAAAGACACTTACATAAAAGAGACCTTGCAAAATCAGTCTGCTGTTTACCAGTGATGTCTCCCTGCCCCTTGGTGATCCCCTGGCCATTTTATATCTGTCTGCTTGCCCAGTGGTCACTCACATAATTTTTTGGGTAAATCCAGTCTCATAAGTACTTACAGTTTTTTTTAAAAAAAATTCTAAACATATCATTCAGGGGCTGTATGTGTTCCTCTGCTTGTTTGCACACTTGATTGCAAAATTTGGGAGCATGGTGCTATAAAATACCACATCTTTCTGGTTAAACATGGAAGATCATGCTCTGGGAAATGTGATTCTTCTTTATCCCCCACTATGTTCTGCATTTCATGATCCAAAATTCAGTGGCACACAGTGGCAGCAGGTGTAGTTTGGGCAGTTGCAGGTTCAAGGGAGAATGTCCTGCTGAAGCTGCCCATCTCTGTTCAAGACAAAGACGCTAGTAAGTTGGGATAAGTAAAAGACAGAACACTTGGAAGTAGCTCATATGGGAAGAGGCAGTCTTAACAAATATGCTGGCCGAAAGCCATTTTGGGCTTTGCAGGTCAAAACTAGCACCTTGAAATGAGCTTGAAAGGAAATTGGAAGCCAGTACAGTCCTTGCAAGAGTGATGATATGCGGTCTCTGAAGTGCATATACCAAAATAGTCTGGCTGCTGCATATTGTGCTAGCTTTATCGTTTGAAACAGTTTTCAAATGCAGTCCCACATAGAATATATTATGGTAGTCTAATTGGACTTGGTTAGAAAACAAAACATGTATGCCACTGACTTCAAGAGCTTCATTTTAGTATCTTTTTTGCCCTGTCTTGCCCTTTGTGATGAGATAAGAAAAAAGTGCTTTTAATATGCAGACCTTTTATGCATGACAGTCAGAAAGAAACACGGAAAGCAGGAAGTGAACATTTGAGGAGTCACAGTTCATTCAAAGGAGCTCAGATTATCTATATATTGTGGTTAATATGTTGATATATGGTGGTAGCATTATCTGATTATGTCAGTTCAATAAGTCACTGCAACACTATCCATAAATGAGGGTACAGTTTATTAATATCGCTTCATTTGATGATAAGAGGTTCCATAGTCCTTTTTGGTATTCATGTGACATTGTGAGTGAAGTTAAATATTAAATGGGAACTTACCAGTATTTCTTATTGGTTTAAAGTGATTCTCCTTTTATAAATTAGGAATTTTGGACTTCTAGTGCCTATCTCTGTGCTATACCACAGCAGCAAATACTTATGTGATTTGATTGACTGCTTCCAAATTTGTATAGTGCTTCCATTTTTTGCATCTTGTATTGTATAGTTAATGTTACAGTTATTGTATTAGCGGTCACATATGTTTAGGGCACAGTTTATAATATGTAGTTAACACAAAGATGAATATAACTACAATATATAGAGATGATATTTATATTTCTGCATTTGTCCTTTTTTGATGACCATATTTAAGTGTGTTGTCATAGACGAGAATATGTATTTTCCCTCATTTTTCACTCTAATCCAATACATTAGGAATGGAGCAAGTTCAACGCTTGGAAATGTTACTTTTTTAAAATTCCAACTCCCACAGTCTGTTAGCCGGACTTTGGAGGCTATATATGGTTCTCAAAATATTGGGCTCCAGCTCCCACCATCTCTCATCATTGGGGGCACTGGCTAGTGTTGATGGGAGCTGCAGTGCAGCAATACTACAAGGGCTACATGTTCCCTACCCCTCCTGTATTTATGTAGCAGAAAGTGCATTGTAGTCTCTGCAGTAAATTCTGCTGAATTAAATGAAGCTTACATGCCCCTTTGCAACCTTAAAATATGCTTTTCTATGTGCAGTCTGTGAAGAGGTTTTTGGTGCAAGATGCGTGCACCATAAGGTTTTCCTCTTCCTCCTCCCCCCTCCTCCCCCTTTCTTTTTGAAAGATGATGGAAGCTCATTGTATTGGTGTACATACTGCAGCATGTATATCCAGATCTTCTGCTTGCTTGTTAACACAACAGAATTTCTTCTGACAAGTACTATATTGTGACAAACATGTATGCGCAATTATATGATACAATCACCTTACTTTGCTTTTTTGTTCTTTCTTTTTTAGATTTTCACCTTTCACTGAAAACACAACAGAGGAAGAAAAGATATTACAGTTTTAAGAAGTAACTAGCAATGCAAGTGATAAGGGATCTCCATAGTCATTTTGGATTTGCTGTCGCCTGTGCTGATCTTTTTGTATAATGATCTAAACTTTTCTGGAATAGTTTTTTAAGAAGTCACCCTTATACCTAAATATATTTCAATTTCATTCAGTTCAAAATTAGCTTGATTTGGTCAGCCGTTACAAAGAGTAAAAACTCGCACCTTAGGCTTTCCAGAAATTAAATTCAGATTTATTTACATGTATGTCTCCTTCTAGTATTCCAGTGCTGCCTTTGCCTATATTACAATTAATATGTCCCTGCAACACTGGTATGATATGCTGTCCCATGAATATAGCTCTGGGCTTGGATAAACTACATCTTACACACATATGTACTACTGCCAGTGGCTGTTGATGCCTCTGATGTGAATGGGGTGGGAAATCTATTCCACATTTTAGTCTGAACTTCAAAGGAGTAATCCAAAGTGCTGAGCCCTATCTCAAAATAGGGCACTAGAATCAGGAGGGCTCTCTCCCATGGCCGCATGAGAAGCATTGTTACCAAAGGTGGGAGACAGATAAACCTCTGTCCTGCAAAACTTAATGACTATTTTAGGAATTTGAAAATCCTCACCAAACCCTTGATCCAATGCCAGAAGCAGATTGGCAACCAGGCCTGTTCCTTTAAAACTGATTATGCTTACTAGTTTATAATGGCTGAGTAGCTTAAGTCCCACAATATATGCGTTTTGAAGAAGAACAGTGGTTGGTATTAGATTTCCAAATGTTATTGGAGTATAAGTTTTCATGATGTGAAGTCCCCATAACAGGTCTGAATGTACATCCAGAATTAGCTTGTATGAGGAACCATTAGCAGGATCTCAGAGTAATCTTTGCTTGTGACTGTGGTAAGGGAGGTTGACATGGGGTATGGTTGCAATTCTAAAAACATTGAGAAGGAATGGACGTATCTGCTCCTCCCCCTGCTGGCATCTCTTAGACAATAGTAATGAGGCAGTGTCCCTTCCACCCCCAGTTTTCTTCAGTGTGACTGACTGACTTAATTTATTTAATGAACTCTTCACAATACTTTTCTGTCATGGTTCACCAAGCAGACCCACAAAGAAAAGCAGTCAAAACAATGTGGAATGATATCAGTGAAGGAATCAAAACAATCCAAGTGCAAGAATTCCAAGGCTACCCACCAAAAAACCATTGCTGCTTCTTGACACAAATCAGGCATTCATGTATGATACTACTTGAAGCAGGGCCTCATCAATTGATCTTAGATTTCAGGAATGGTCATAGAGGAAGTTTTGCTTAAAACATAAATTTCCAGAACTTGTAGTTGCTCCTGTAGTCACACTGATATGAAAGCTGCACTACATGTCCTGCTGTCCAGTAGTTGTGGTTGTGGTTGTATCTGAGGCAGGGGGCAGAATTTGAACTTACAGTTCGCTAGTGTACTGGGTCTTACATGTGTCAAGAAAGAGGCATAAAATGCTGCTTTTCCAGCTTCTCAAGCACTGTGGGGTGGCCAACCAGTGTGAAGTTAACAAGAGTAGTAGTTATTTTGCATCCATCAGTTTATCTGCCATCAAGTATAAATCCATTTTAGACTCTTCTCAGGCTTGCAAGAGATCTGGGGGTAATGGTGGATGCATCATCAGAAATACAAAGTGAAATGTGTTTCTAGAAGACTAGTAAAGTCAGTTTTTTTCCCTTAGAGAGATGGGGAATCTAAGGATTGAGCCATTCTCTCATGTAACTTTCTCATGTGACATTCCTTTGAAGTCAATAGAGTTATTTTTGCCATAGCCTACTGCACAAAGCATGGTTACTGTTGTTTCCTTAGTTTTATAAAATAAGTCAATGGACAAGTTTTAATTCTAATGTGCCATCTAGTACCTTTCCCATCTTGTCTCCAGATATATGAATAATATAGGTGGAATATTATTTTTTATTTTAAGCTTTAGGTTTATTGTTAAATCTAACCCATTGGTAGAAGATTCAGGTTGAGAATGCCACCAGGATTGTAGGCAAAACTTGATCACAGAAAAAAATAGTGTGTCTGGAGAAACCTATCAATATTTGCAGAATTATATATTTTTTAAAAGCCTAAGAGGAAACTTTCCCTTCACCTTGCATGCAGTCCAGTGAGGACTGCACATGCTGAGTAGCCACAGAATGCTGACTTTTACTTGGGAAAAATAAGACTGAAGGGAGAATGAGAGAGAGAGTGGAATGCCTGCTTCAACCATTAACACAAAAGGATAGGTAACTTCGAATGGTCCAGAAGTTGGGTTGCTGTATTGAAATCTGGACTCCTGTACCTTTAATGTTTTGCAAAAGAGGTTCACTACATAAGAAGGTCTCAGTAAAAAGTTTGGAAAATATACAAATGGAGATGTTGTCCTAAAACTCCTCAATGGATCTTGCCACATGAAGCCTTTTATAAGAAAGAAAATATCCTTAAAGATAGATGGATAACTTATAAAGATATGATGACATTTTAAAAAGATGCTTATAAAATCAAAACACAAGAAGAATTATTGGCAGAAGGGATAAAATGTCATTGGCTTCTATATAGATAATTAAGAGAGAAATTGAAAATAGGTTTAAGATTAAATGGAATACAAGATAAAAATTCTGAATTAGAAATGGTGTTATCTACTAATAAGAAGAAAGCACTTTCAAAAATATATAAAACATTCTTAAAGTAGGAATTAGAAGAAGAAGTCATAAAAGATACTATGATACGATGGGCCCAGAGTATTGGGCACAATATAGAATTATTGCAGTGGGAGAAAACATGGTGTGTAAGAATGCGTGTAAGAATACAGCTTCCCAGACTATAAGAGAGAACTTATATAAGATGCATCTTAGATGGTATATGACATCTGATAAATTCTGTAAGATGTATAAAAATTGTGATGGCAAGTGTTGGAAATATAAAATTGTAAATGGTACTTTCTTTCACTTATGATGGTCATGTGGAAAGGTTAAAAAAAGTGAGAATCCATACATTTACAGATTGAGAAGATTCTTAAGATGCAGATCCAAATGACACCAGAAATGTATTTGTTAGAGATAATTGATGACAAATTGGGGGGGGGAGTACGGAAAGCTAATATTTTGTATGTTGTGGCATCAAGGATTATCCTAGCCCAAACATTGAGAGAAAATTCTTTATCTACAGTAAATAAATGGGTGCTGAAACTAATAGATATGGCCCAGATGGACAAATTGACTTGCTTAATCGATTGGATACCTATGTGACTGAATGGAACAATGTATTTGAGTATATTCAGGATATTTGGGGAGATGTGGTGAGAGAAATAAAATATATTTTAGTTTCTGCAGTATTATTAACATGCATTACTAACATATATGTATTAGCTTATAAGTATAACATGTTTTAGACATATTTACACCTATATTTTAGTATATTTTGTATTTGAGCTCCAGTAATAAAATAAGTCTAGTAAGGAAGATTTTTAGAGATGGTAGGGCCTCCCAAAGACCTTGAAGGGTAACTGGTATTTTTCAGATAGCACAGGAGGACAAGGCAAAGCCTCTGTAAGGAGGACAAGACAAGGCCTGTGTAAGGAGTAGACTGATTTATGGGGGACATGGGGACATGGCTGAGCACAAAGGGGTACTTTGAAACTGCTGATAAGACACCTGGGATGTAACATGATGCACGAGGGAGATGCATGAGTAATGCATGATCACATACACTGTAAATATGGGGAAAGGGAAAATGTAACTTTTTAGGCGACTCTGATAGGCTTGTAACCCTTGGGGTTCTATCCAGTGGGATCCCAGGGGAAGGAAAGCTTGCATCGGGGATAGGGAATAAAATGTGAGGTATTCAACATTGGGGTGTCCTCTTTATGGGCACCCTCTTCTGCAGAATGAGTACTTAAAATAAATGTGATTCATTTGATCCTGTGCCTAATTTCTTTGTGAGTTTTCTTTTTCTCCAGGTTATTTATTACATGTGGCAATAGTTAGTTTCAAGGATTGAAGACGGAAGAGGTGTAATTTTTTTTCTTCTTATTTGTTGTATATATGTATGTATATAAATATACTTGTCTGTATTAGTGTGTAATTAGGCTATATTTGTTGGTTAAGTTAGAATATATCAATATTAGATGGCAGAAGAAATATCATAATTAAAAGAAAGTTATACCAGGAATTTCTGGGAGGAAGTCAAAGTGTATTAGGAGAAGAATGTTTGTATGAGAACTGGATAAGTATGTTGGCTTCATCTGTTTTTATTATGTGTGTTAACATTAAAAAAATTATAATAAATGGTTTTCAAAAGAGGGAATTTCAGCAGGTGTTTCTTGTTTACCTGGTTGCATGGTAAGCAATATCTGCTTAAATTGTTTCATCTACACCACCATTAAAGGTATAGGAGCCCTCTCCAGTTTACAGTCTGGTAACCCTATTCATTTCCTATAACAGAAAGAAAACCCATTTAAGGCCACATTACTCAATGCTACCAAAATGAATGGTGCAGTTGTGGAAATTAAATACCGGCCCACTTCTACAGTCTCCCTTAAAAGAAGATATATGCTCCCTGTGCACCTTGTTTTGGAGTAAAAACGGAGAGTGAAGAGTTGCTGCTGTGCAATCAATTGCAGCAACAGGGTAGCTGCAGGGATGGCAGGAGCTGCAAAAACAAGCAGGGGAGGCATACGCTGTACCTGAGCAAAACAAATGTACTATGGAATTTAGTCTGAGCAGGAGGAGGTAGCATGACTTGGCACAGTGTGATACAGCTGGTGAGAGGAGACATTGGAGCAGTTCCCCTTTTATACATGTGTAGGGATGTTCTTGATTGCTGAACTCAAAGCTACATCCATTAACCAAAGACAGAAGGCATTTCTGCAAAGCTACACTTGGAATTTGGGTGATGTCAGTAGGGTTTGTCACTGGAGACATATAAAGTCTTTTGTAGCCTGAAGCCAAATAGTATTTACATAAAAACAAGTCTCTCTCACTTCATTAGAACTTGTTTTCAAGCAAGTGTATTTATTAAAGAGATACTGAGTTTGGTGCAAATGATCTGACATTTTATGACATTGCTCTTTTTTGGGCTTAGTTTTATCTTAATTATTACAGAGTTTTTCTTTCTTTTTTAAAAGAATGACTATACTCAATTGCATTTATTCACTAATTTATTTTAGTGGAGACTAAGTTTATTTTGTGATCTCAGAACTCAGCTATTTCATCATTTTGTCTCAAGATTTTTATCCCCCTTTCTCTCCCCCACTATCTTGCATCTCATTTATTACAAGGCCTTGTGGATTTATTTCTGTAAATTCAGCATTTAACACTGCCAACTTTTGAACTGGATGTGGGTAACCATCCCTCTAACAGCAGTTTGATCTGGAGCAATTAGCAGGCAATAAACATTTTGCTCCATGGCATGAAGAATTTACATATGCTGGATTTTCTGCAGGGCAAATTCGAAACTGGTTTTTCCTGACTGTTCAGCAATCCCATCAGTACCATTATAAAGGGGAGGGATGGACATTTAAAAGCTGAGTCCACAACACCTAGACATGGATGAATTGAATATGCATGCAAAATGCACCAAATATAATTTCCACAGTAATTAATTGGAACTGGCATACTTGTCTGGACATGCACTCCAGCTGGAAGTCACGATAGCAACACAAAGGCTAAAGAAAGACACTGTGACCAAAACCTTAGTTTGCCTCTTGGTTGTGTGGTTCTTTTGGTTTTCCTGCCAGTTAAGCTATTATTAACTTGTATAGGGTGGAGTGGAAAGTGGAAGGACTTCGGATCTATATTTAAAGTATTACACTAGTACTTTGTTTTGTAAACTTGGTGTTACTTGAAACAAAGAACCACCAAGAGAATAGTTGTTAACAAACCTGAAGGTCATTTTATCCTGTGCAGTGTTGTTTCAAGTGCCAATCTGTGTTAGTAAAACAAGACATAAATCAATTTCTGTACAGCTTTATTAAACCTAACCCTCCAAATCCTCATCTTTGCCCATGATTTGAGCAAGGTTTTTAAAATGTTTCCTTCATGTCAGACATGGCATGATATAGTAGTTAGACCTGGATTATGAATAGAGAGACCCAGGTGCAAATCCAAATTTGGCCATAAACGTCATAGGGTGAAAATATATACAGGCTTCGCCTACTTATTTGACAGGTTAGGGACTGGAGTACTGCCAGAAAATGCAATTGGTTGAAAAGCGTGTGATAAATAACTGAAAAGACTCATAAAACAATTTAGCACAGGATTCGCTGAAGCATTAATGTTTACTTAAAAGTACGTTTCTGCAGAAGCGGGTGCTGCCCAGAGAGGAGGACACATCCCAGTATTGAATACCTCATATTTTATCCCCTGTCCCCGTGGCAGGTTTTCCCTCCCCTGGGATCCCATTGGATAGGACCCCAAAGGTTACAGCCTATCAGGATTGCCTAAGAAGTTATATTTCCCCTTCTCCGTATTTACAGTATGAGTGATCAGACACTAATCATGCATTTCCCTCGTGTATCCTTAATTCTCATTAGCAGTTTCAAAATGCCCCTTAGTGTAATCACCCTAACAGTTTCTAACCACCCCTACTTCTAAACAATGCCAACCTTTTTTCTTATATTCCTTATCAACCAGTTTACTCCTTACAGATGGCCTTGTCCTGTCTGGTGTGTTGTTATCTGAAACATACCAGCCACCCTAAAGGTCCAAGGTCTCGGAGGCCCTCTTTTGTTCCGCTGCCAATTTTAGGAAGCTGTTTTCTTAGACTTAGTGTATTACAGAATATAATATATACTGAAATATATGTGTAAATATATCTAAAATATGTGTTATACATATAAGCTGATATATATGCTTCCAATACATGTTATTAATACCATATACCCAGTGCAGAAGCTAAAATAGATTTCACTTCTCTCAAAGCGGAAGTCGTACTGTACTGTAGGGAGCATGAAGGACTTACGGAGGCTTACTTGGGACTGACTGCACGTGTGCTACATGCAAGGTCTCTCAGCCAGTTTAGCACCCCCTCTGCTCATTTTGCAAGCAGTGCATGTGTGAGCAAGCTGCTCCAAGCTAGACTCCATAGGCAAGAAGTGGAACTCCCCTCAAATTAATGGAAGTTGTCATTAATTTGGAAGTGTGACAAGATTGAGTAGTCAGATGATGGGGTGTCAAAAGATGGGGCTTCCAGTACACTCATATCAACAGTGACCCTAACAACTCTCGTAGTATTTAGGATGAACTAGCTAAAAATCAATCAGAATTGGTGACAGGACCATGCCTTTTTTCATGGCAAGCACTTATTTCTCTCCCTAAACCTCCTTTTTGCCTTGTTGGCTGTGTTTACCATCTAGTGCCTGATGAAGAGTTCTGGAAAACTCCAAAGCTTACAAATGATAAATGCATTTAACAAGTACTGACTCTTTGAATGTTTCTTACAGCCAACATTTCTCCTTTCTCATTTTGTGTAGAACCAATGAATTTTGAGCCAGGGAATTTGCTGTAACACTGTTAACTGCATGGATATTACATTCTTTCCGCACAAAAATCCATTCCTGTTTACCCCAAGTTTTTTTTTCATTTCATGAGATACAAAATTAGGTGAGAATGAACTAGGAAGATGAAATACTAGTGTCATGATGTTGAGGGGGATGTTCTCGTGTCATTTTTAAATTGCTATTGTTAAATAATTGGGAGGCAGGGCCTTTCCGCACTACACTGTTATAGTGCTAATATTCCACTTTCAACATCCTGTGGAATTCTGGGGTTTGTAGTTTACTGAAGCTAAAGAGCTCAGAAATGTGTGTGTGCTAGAAGCATGTAAACAGAATGTTATACTTTTTTAGTTAGCCTAATAAAGGTATTACGTTACAGGTGTTGGAATTTGTCCTATGATTAACAGGGCTGTTCCTGCATCTGTATGACATTTCGGAAGAGTGATATTAAGCCGCTGATGAGATCTCACATTTCATCATTGGTTGCATGACGTTTCCTTGGTTTACCGCCATTACTAGGAGCTATTTTGCAGCACCCTGATACACTTGCTGCTAAAGTGTTATTCTTTAAAAAAACAACAACAACCAGTTTCTTCTTGAACTAAAGCATCAGGAAAAATGACAATTTCATTTCCAATAAGCAGTTACTTAAGTAGTGGAAGTTGTTCCGTCTGCAAAGAGGAACCAAGTAATTAATGGACTAATTTCAGTTCAGCAGTGACTGTGAGTGACTAGAAAATGATTAATTAAAAAGTTGATTTTTAATAATACAGTGGCCAAGTGAAAGAAGAGTCACTTTCAACTGCATCAAACCCAAATTTGGAAGTGTTGCTTTTTATAGCTACAAGTTCCAGGGGTTATGCTGCCTAGGGATTTCTGGGAATTGTAATCCACATACCAACTTTCCCAAGCTTTGCCTAAAATCCATAGGATTAAATAACTAAGATTTCTTGCATCAAGTGCACAGCGCATTCAGTGACGGAATATCCTGTTTTCATCTAGTCCTTGATTCACTTCCCTTCTCCTAATTTGTATGATTCTCAGGTAGGGAGTCCAAACTCAGTTAAAAATGCAAAGGAAATCATTAGTGGAATGTCATACTCCTCCATTTTCTTCCCAGCTTTCTTTCAGCCTGTCCTCCCTGCCCTTGAACATACCATGCCTCTGATCCTCTTCTCATTAATGCAGAGAGGGCACAAAGGCCCAAGTACCAAGACTAGAAAGTCATGAGGGTATAACAAAAGAGCCTTAGGACGCCGGGTCCCGAGAAGGGAAAAAGTCCCCTTCAGCCTCCAAAATGAAATAAGATTCTAATTGCTACCTTGAATGCCATCTGCAGAACAAGTGGGCAGGCAACTTGTACATTACTCACCTTCTTTTTTGGTAGGCTGCTGGGCCCTTACCAGCTTCACAGTGGGTAGAAATCCAGTAAGTGAAACAATTCCTATCATTTCATCTTCATATGAGCAAGGCTCTACCTGTTGAATACAGTCCCATTATAAGACATCTTTAAACAAACTCACTCAAAATCAGAGAGACCCAGGTGGAATATTTATATCCATAAGTGTTCTCGTATTTGCCAACCGTCTTGATACTGCAGTGTCTCATACTTTTTCAACTGCTTTTTAATGCTGCGGTTTGTCTTTCCTCCTCTCACTTGCCCCCTTTGTTCTCAACTTACTTCAATTGCTGCAAGCTGAATCCAGATTGCAAAAGTTATGTGCACTGTCAGCTCAGCGGGAGGGAAAAGACAGGAGACCTAAATCTTGCCCTTCTCTATGTGTCTGAATGTGCTTTCAAAGTCACCTGTCAACTTATGGTGGCCCCATGAATTTCTTAGGCAAGGAATACTCAGAGGTGGGTTGCCATCGCCTTTTTCTGAAATATAGACTGCAGCACCCAGTAGTTCTTGGTGGCCTTTCATCCAGGTACTAGCCAGACCTGACCCTGTTTAGCTTCCTAGATCATATGAGATCTAGTGCCTTTGAGATTTTTAAGCCTCCCTTCCCTATTGATTTGGTAAACGCAACCTGCTTCAGCCTCTCCTCGCTTGTGTGTTCTTCCTCAATAATTTTTGCTTTCTTGATCTGATTCTGATGTTGCTGGGCCGCGTGTGTCCTGGTTTTGATTTGTGAATGTTGATTCTTTCATTATCCTTGTTAGTGTTTCTTCTAACTTCAGTACTGATTTCCTTCCCACTGAATGTTCTGTGCAAAGGCTCTTATAAAGTTTGGTCTGCAGTGGACTCCATCCAAGCCTTTTGTTCCTTAGTAAAAGAGCATGTACCTCTTGGCTCTTTTGCTTAATAGGTAGATGTTTTCTGTCATTCCAAAGAACATTCAATTAAATAACTCTGGGCTACCACTTATTTAAAGTGGTTCATGTTGCTTGAGAAGAGCTGTTTCTATTTACAGGGAACTTTTTCTCCTTTTAGGACCTTTTCTTCTCCTTGTTTAGGTCCTATTTGAACACTGCCTACTTAGTTCTCTGGCAAAGCCCATGCTGGGGTTGATTTTTCCTCCTACTCTAATGCAAGACAAGGAGATCCCTCGTGACTCTAATTGAAGAGAACTAGTCTAAACCTGGAGTGAGAGGAATTACTGGGAGCTTTGCATTAGCTAAAAGCAACTTTTCACTGTTGCTTCTTAAAATTGTGAAACATAAATTAGAGATGGCAAGTTATAGGTATTAAGGACTTGTAGATTCTATTCCTAGCCTTGAAGAGGGCCTGCTTTTAGGGAAAATAGAGCATTCCAGTCATGAGAGGTCAGCACATACATGGGACTGGTTTGTCTATTGCACCTTCACTGTTTTGTTTACACGTCACATGTATGTATGCATGAAAAAAGTGGGCACATTTGGAAATGAAACAGACATGTGGAAAGGATATGTGAAAGTGAAACAGAAAAGATGTACCATTCAGGAGATCTACCTTGATGCCTACGTGATCAATAAAATATTTGCAAACTGGCACCTGTACCCTATACCTATACTCATAAGTGCTCTGTTAGTGACTGTTTTGATTATGGAGCACTAACATGGGTACAGTCATAGGTATCCCTGCAGAGATGTCATGTTCAACCCATAGACTGGGGGTCCTTTCACACCATGCAGTTATAGTGCTATAATTAACTGCCATGGCAACATCCTATGGAATTCTGAAGATTGTAGTTTGGTGAAGCATTAGAGCTCTCTGGCTGAGAATTTTAACTCCTCCCTAAACTGCAAATCTCAAGATTCATTTGGTTGGTAACATGGCAGTAAAAGTGGACTCTTATTACTGTAACTGTAGTACAAAAGAGCCCTAGAATCCAAGATCCTACAACTTCCATTACCTGAGTTGCATTACAGCCATTACAGTACAGCTCCCACTGCCTGATTCAGGATGGTCAATGATTAGGAACTTTGGAAGCTTAAGTGCAAACATTGGAGGGCCAAAGTTGTCTCAGCCTTGACTTTGACTGCACATGTAGTGAGACTAAGTTGTGAAGATGGCTTGGGATTAGAGATGTTTGGGTTCTGAGGTTTCTCTTGCCATAGAGCAGAAAGATGAGAGGCATTCTTGGCATTGGTGTGGACTTTCATCCAGCTGTCTACCACGTTCACAAATTTTCAAGTTGTTGCAATGCTTTGAAAACAAACTTAGAAGTCTGGTTTACACTGGAGCAAAGCAAATGAATATGTATACTAGACAACATCATTCCTCTCCCACACCAACTTGCACATTTGTTGTAAACATCTGTTTCATTAAAATACTCAGAGTTGACAAGACCATGTGGCTCTGAGCACACAATGCCAAGACTCGGCATATATAGACAGCAAATTAATAGGATGTGAGATCCCCCAAGAATAATTGTTGAGATGAATGAATTTAAATTATTTATAAATGAATTTTTAAAATCCATATTACATTTTATTCAATATAACAACACAACAACCACTTCAAGGAAGTGAGGAAAATATATTGATCAAGAGTTGTACTAGAAAAGTCAGAAGGTCTATTTTCACTATTTAGGGTCAGGAGGTCTTAGTACATTGCTCCATCCTTATACATCTTTCTGCTGGGCACCATGGAAGTTTGGCAGTGCAAGTTTATTTTTCGATCTGTTAACAAATAGAATAAAGCTGTATCACTGCTCAGTAAAGTTCTCTGTGTCATTATTCAGTGTTTTCTTTGCCCTCAATTGTTCATTCAGCTTCTCCACTGAAACCATAGCCCAAATGCAGTTGTACTATGTCAGCTGAAAAGTTGGTTATTAGCTCTCCCTCCCTTTTTTTATTACTACCTGTTGAGCTGCTATGACGAGAAATGATAATAATCTTTTGTGGGTCGCTTCTTCCTTCAATTCATCAATGACAACCAGGAAGACAATTTTACTGTCTGCAGTAGATTGGTATTCCTTCCTACCCTTTGATTTGTTATTTTACCACATTATTGAAATGTTCCTGTGTTTTCATCACTGGACATTTCTACTTCAGATGAAAGTGCATATCCTTTTTGTAGCATCTTCTTCAATATCTAGAAGAAATAGTTCTATATTTGTGGCTCAATGTGTTTTGTGTGCTGAACCAGCTGCATTATTGCCTTTCTGCTCTGTGGGCTTTCCATAAGCATCTTGTTGGCTACTGTAACAGGATACTGGACTAGATAGTCATTTGGTCTGATCCAACAGAGCCATTCCTGTGTTCTTTCTTAGAAAGGAGTTCCACTGTCTAGATAAGATTGCAGAGAAAGCTCTCCCACACATTTTATTTTAATTTCCAAATGTTTCCATCATTAATATTAAGAAATTTGCAACATTTTGCAAATTCACCTCATTGAAAATGAACTGAAGCAAAAATATCAACCACCTCTTCTCCCAAGTGCTGGTCCAGCATGCTAGCTATTTCTCAACACTGTCTGTCTTCACTCTGAAAACATAGATCTTGTAAACAGTCCAAAGCACAGGAGTGCCATTGTGCATATGGAGGACCACCAGGGCTTCCCCATTCTTTTCATGGAGCACTGAGTGTCAAACACATGATCTTTTTGCACCCAGAGCAGTTTCTCTGATGAAATTAAATAATTCAAATGTCACACCAGGGGGGTGCTACACACAGATGTCTTTCCCCACCACCTCCACAGGTTTCTGGATCAGAGAAAAGAAGCTCAATTGAGGAAATTGGCAAGCCCTGTTGAAAGCAGGATCTTGGACTAAAAGAACCATTGTCAATCTAGAAAAGATTCTTGGAGGGAAAAACTTTAAAGGCAGTGGGGTGTATGGCAAATCCTTCCTTCCTTTGTCTAGAAAAAGGCAACTGTGGTTCACGCTTTTCACATACCCTACTCAGCCGAGACAGGCCAACACACATGCACGTACGTACCCCATGAAGCCAAACTAAAAGGATGAGTCATTGGTTCAAGAAACAACACAGAGTTCGGGAATCGAGGAGTCCAGCATGACTTTATTCATTTTAAATTGGTTCTGATAAATGTCTGAAGTGCCAGGAGGATGATATATTTCCTTTTTTTAAATTACTTGTGCATATCAAATTGAAAGGATTAATACCACATAGGTCCCAATCTGTACATTTATTCTGCAGTAATTGCACTGGCCCAAAGGAACCTTAGCAACCAGGTC
Source organism: Iguana delicatissima (assembly GCA_948472985.1). NCBI lineage: Eukaryota > Metazoa > Chordata > Lepidosauria > Squamata > Iguanidae > Iguana > Iguana delicatissima. Next base: position 117,617 of record CAOKZL010001691.1, on the reverse strand, counting down.
TCAATTAGGCATGAATGGATTACTTCCACTTCTACCAATGCAATCTATCACTGCACCAAGCCCAGGGCCAGATTATCAAAAGTGCAATTGCTCGAGGCCCCTCCCTGGTTAGGAGACCAGTAATGACGAGCAAAAAGGTGCTGCTTACTTCTTCTCCATCCATCTCCTGAATCTCCTGAGGTTTCTGTGTATTAACTTCAGTATCTGATTAAAAATGCCAGGGATCAGTCTGTCACTCTCATCAAAGTTGGGGAACTCGAAATGGGTTTACACTGGGAGATCTTTTGTGCTGCTATTATACTGTTTAATTTCTGTGCTCCTGATCCTAGAACAGAGAACCAGGATGGTTTGTGTGTTAAGCCAGAACTCCAACAGATCGGCTTTTGAATCCCCACTCCCTTTCCCAGCCATGGAAACCCACTAGGAGACTTTGGGCAAGTCTTAGTCTCATAATCTTAGAAGAAAGCAATGGCAAACTCCTTTGAATAGATCTTGCCAAGAAAACCTTAGGGTAGGATCACCACGAGGCATAAGACTTGAAGACATGTAACAGCAGCAAATTCCTGCAACAGCCCACACATGGCTACAAAGAGGGCCCCTATTTGGTGAACTGCTCCAGGGTTCCAGCCCCCTCCATACAGGCTAGAGTGGTCCCACAGCTTGAGCAGATGGAGCATCACCCTCCTAAACTGCAACATCCTTCCAAACCAGTGAGAGAGGCATAGTGAACCCCTAGACCCTGCGAGGTAGGAGGCTGGATAGCAAACTGGATTTTGCTGGATCTGCCTCTGGTGATTCCTTGGCTCAGCTGTCTGGCCTACCAGTCCTAGTGGGAGCCAGCTACTACTGCACTTCAATATGAAAGCTTTCCCTGTACCCTTTGGAGTGGGGGGCAAAATTGTAGCTCTCTAGATTTTAGATTTTGCCTCCCATCAGTCTCAGGCCAGATGACCAGTGTCTGGAGATGGTAGGAGTGGTAGTCCAGCAACGTCTTGGGAACTCAGGCTCCACACACTTGTTCTGTGTACTATAGAGCAGGTAATAGTGTGTACTATAGTGAAGCTTTTGCCTTTCTGTTCATACTGATGATGAATTCTGTGGAGCTGACAACTCAGTGAAAACTATCGTGTCAACTATTGTGGATAAAGTGGATTTTTCTGATCTCCCCAAGGGCAATGTCTTCCTGTCTTGTTAATCATCATTCATGTTCTATTAACAGTGCCATCCCAGAAAATGAACCTGTTTCACCACATCCTGGACCTATATGATAAGACTTGTGGCAAGTCAGAAAACGTGTTGTAACTTTGCCTAAAACAGCTTCACCTTCTCTATAACCAGGGTAGGGAGCATGACACATTCAGCAATTCCTGGCATAAATTGTGCAGCCATCTTAATATGTCAGACTTTACCTGGCCAGGGCTGTGTATAGCTGGCTTATTTAAATTTTCACTACTGGGATGGAATACAAGAGCTTTCAGTGATAACCCTTTATATATTAAACAAATGAAGATCTTTTTTTCTTGTCTCTTGAGAAATCAAACAAATCTCCTAGAGAAAGGCCCTCACTGGAGGTCTTCAAACAGAGATTGAGTAGTCATCTGCTGAGAAGGCTTTAGTTCTGGATCTTCTGCACTGAGCAGGTGGTTGGAGTAGCTGACCTACCTACAAATGGGTGGGCACTGAGCAGGCTTCATGAGCTATAAAATCACTTACCAGAGCCAAGTGTTTCCAGAGTGGGTAAGTCAATCAGATGTAAACTTAGAAACAGAGCTGAGGAAGGTAACTTACAGTTTCCAGAATCTGCTAAACAACATGGGCAAAGGCCATGCTTTCTGGGGGATTTTGGAGTTCATTTTTTTTTTTTTTAAAGTTGCCAGCATAATGTTGTGGGTTCCATGCTGAACTAGGGCTCAGGGGACCAGGATTCAAATCCATTAGCCATGGGGTGGCCTTGAGCAAGTCAGCCTAAGAGAAAGGCAATGGCAAGCCTCCTCTGATTAGATCTTGCCAAAAAAAGTCCTATGATAAGGTCATCATATGTTGAAAAAGACTTGATGGCACACAGCAATACTTTTAAAAAATGTTTCCAAGCTCTGCTTAGAATGGAAGAAAAGTAATGGTTACTTCTGTACATACGGCATTTGTTTTTATTGGCAAAACTTGGCTCTTAATCTTCTTATACACCCATACCCATCCACCCTCCTGCTTTCCCTATCCTGCCCAACAAGAAGAGAAAGAAGGACTTTAAGTCATTGCTGTTGTTAAACAGCTGGAAGACAGAGATCATCACTAATCAACTGATCATGCAACAATCTAACAGCAGAACTCAGCTAAAGGAAATGTTACTTTTGGGGACTGCGTAGGCTTGTCAGGACAGGAGCATTACAGACCCTGAGATTTCATAGCCCAGATTTGGTACCTGGGACAATGCCTAGTGATATCAAAGGAGTCAGGGAACAGGAAGGGGAAGAAGGAGTTTTCTGAAGGCTGTACAGCAGCTTCTTCAAAGCAACCTACAGTAATGAGAACTAGCGGGACATGGTTAAAGACAACACTTTTTCTTTTCAGGGTAGTATTCTCATGCTGAGATTCCTCCCCTTGCTCTGAGGCCTTGAGAAATGAGGTCTGGGATTGAGACCTGGGAAAACAAGCAGGAGCTTCTGGAAATCATAGCCCCAAAAGGTAATGTTTCTAAGTCCGGATATCCCAATCTGCCCCACAGACTAAAGCACAAACCTTCCAGGTTTATTTCTGCCACAGGTTATATATTTCCTTCCTTCCAGCTTCAGGCTAATGATATTGCTGCTACAACAAGAATGCTCCACATGCCTTCAGCTTTACTGGCTGTCTTCTTTTGGGTTTGGGTTTTTGTATTAAAACTGAGTCACCTTCAATTGTTGCACTCAGTGGCATATTTTGACAACCACAGAAACAGTGCTTCCTGACACACTCCCTCCCCTTTCCCCACAAAGGTCCTTTTTAAGATTCTCAGGAAAGAGTTCTGTGGCTGAAGGCTTGGATGACAGTATCTTCTTCAAATGGCTTCACCACCTGTTCCAAGGGAATACTAAATTACATTTTCTTCTTTCACTGGGAATATTTTCAAGTTTGGTCAGAGCCCTTCTCTGTGTTGCTTTTCTCTATCTAAACCAACCCATCCAAATAATAATTAGGATTCTGACTAAACATTACTTACACCTAAAGAGTCAAACAGACTTCTAAGAAGATATTAGACATCCTATCTTAGAAGGTTTTTTAACCATCATGTATCTGGACAGTCTAAGTACATATGGCTGTGAAAAATAGACAGTGAAGAACTGTCTAGAGCCAACTGAACCCAAAGGGTGTGCTGCCTTTCATCCTGGAGAGAAGTGACTAGTGGGGTGCCACAAGGTTTTGTCCTGGGCCCGGAGCTATTAAACATTTTCATCAATGACTTGTATGAAGGAGTAGAGGGCATGCTGATCAAATCTGCAGATGACACCAAATTGAGAGGGACTGCTAATACACCAGAGGACAGGATCAAAATTCAAAATGACCTTGACAGATTGGAGAGCTGGGCCAAAGCTAACAAAATGAATTTCAACAGAGAGAAATGTAAGGTCCTACACTTAGGCAGAAAAAATGAAATGCACAAATATAGGATGGGGGATGCGTGGCTGGATAGCAGTGCATGTGAAAGGGATCTAGGAGTCTTGGTAGATCACAAGCTGAACATGAGTCAGCAGTGTGATGTGGCAGCCAAGAAAGCCAATGCGATTCTTGGTTGCATCAATAGGAATATGGCATTTACATCAAGGGAAGTAATGGTACCACTCTATTCTGTTTTGGTTAGACCTCATTTGGAATACTGTGCCCAGCTCTGGACACCTCAGTTCAAGAAATATATTGACAAGCTGGAGCACGTCCAGAGGAGGGTAACCAAAACGGTGAAGGGTCTGGAAACCATGCCCTATGAGGAGCGGCTTGGGGAGCTGGGGATGTTTAATCTGCAGAAGAGAAAATTAAGAGGGGACATGATAGCCATGTTTAAATATTTGAAGGGATGTCATGTTGAGGAGGTAGTGGACTTGTCTTCTGCTGCTCCAGAGACTAGGACAAGGAGCAATGGATTCAAACTACAGGAAAGGAGAATCCACCTGAACCTCAGGAAGAACTTGCTGATGGTCAGAGCTATCTGGCAGTGGAATATGCTGCCTCGGAGTGTGGTGGAGTCTCCTTCTTTGGAGATTTTTAAGCAGAGGCTGGATGGCCATCTATTGGGAATGCTTTGATGTGTGTTCCTGCATAGTAGGGGGTTGGACATGATGGCCCCTGTGGTCTTTTCTGATTCTGTGATTCTAAGAAAGCTGACATGAAGAGAATCAACTTATTCATAAGGTGTCCCTGGAGCAAATCAAGCCTAAATTTTCACTAGAAGCCAAGATGACTAAACTGAGGCTATCATTCTGTCGATATTCATGAGATGACAGGACTCACTGGAAAAGACAATAAGCTTGGGGAAAATGGAAGGCAGTATGAAAAGAAAAATACTTCATTACCAATGGATTAACTTAAGGAAGTCACAGGTTTATGCTTGCAAGGCCTGAGCAGAGCTGTGGATGTCCAGGGTTCTTGAAAGCATCTCTTTCATAAGGATACCATAAGTCAAAGTCAACCGACTGGCAAATAACAACAAGCAGGACATTAATTTCCCAAAGTCACATTTTACAGCAGAAGACACAAAGAACTAGGCCAAGGAGAAACACACACCAAGGATCATAGGTCAGTTTTTAGCACCTCCTGGCATGGGAAAGGCACATAGCAGTTCCATCAGTACTTAAAGTGTCATTTCTAACACTTCCTGGTCACTCTTTGATGGTAGGTGGACTAGTTTAGGATGCTCTACTGTTAAGACAATGTTTACAGCCTCTTCCAAATCTATTTTTGTCTGAGAAAAAGTAGTGTGTTTTTTTTTTAAAGTATCCCTTTAATAGAAAATGTTTGAGGCCTTCTGTGGGGCAAGGACCACACAGAACACCCTAACAGCTTTACAAGGTAGATGATTCTCACTTCTGAACTCACTTCTCACTTCTGAACTATAATATTAGTATTCTGAGCATTGCTAGCTGTTGACAAGAGTGGTAAGCAATTTTTCCCCAAACAAATAACTTGGACATTAAACATGTCTCAATGTATCTATTTCTTTCTGCCACTGGATTACCCTTTTTCCCTCTTCAGCCAGTGTAACATATGGCACAAAAATATCCCCATGCAGTTTCGGGGTGAAACATAATGCAGCAAGACAGAAATAAAAGACTGTGTGGCACAATACAGCTGCTTAGCTGCACTGAACTCTCAACAGGAGTGTGGCTGAAGTCTGTCAAACTAAACAACTAATTGATTTGATAAAAAAAAAAAAGGGTCCTGCCAATTTGAGGTTAATCTCACGTTGGCTCATATGCTAAAGACCAGGAAATTGGAAGCTGAGCCTGATGCCTTAACAGACATCTTCCATGATAAGTAATGATGTCATGCACAAATGGTGCTTAAATTAATTAGCTGAGAGGGCTAGATGGACCTTGGGTATGATCCAGTATTACATTTCTTAGGGTCTTGAGTTCTTAACATTTTGTTGCAGCACTTCACTTGTACATACTCACACAAGACTTCTGAGTTGATGTAGCATAGTTCTGATTGGTGACGTCTCTGATGTCAATATTGCCAATGTCATGATTATATTGATAGTTCTTCTGTACTGCTTCTTAGCCTGCAATCCTCTAAAAGGACTGGGCTTACCTGGAAGAAAACCCCTTTGAAGTCATTGGGACTTTTGAGTTGAAATATGTAGGATTGCACTGCTAATATTTTTAAGATGCTTTGTGAGATCCCACAATGTAACAAACTCAAACAGTTCCCAATATTAGAACTAGAACTTGGAAAATATCCTTATTGGACTACAGCTCCCAGAATCCTCCAGCTAGCATAATTAGTCATTCTGAGAGATGCAGCAAAAAAAGTAACTTACCTATGCCTAGACAACAACAACCAAAGAAACCTGTCCAGACATGTTAAGCTCCTGGAGACGCCTACATTTACATTGATATAATATGTCTAGGCTGCCTGTCTCATGGAAGACACCTGATGGCTGTAGGACAAACCCATCCCAACTATTGATTGCATAGTTTGAATTTCCATCTCTGGGCACTGCTTAGCCTCCCATAGAACTATCCTTGATTTAAGCAATGTCTCTTGTTTTCATTAGGATAACAAGGAGGTGGGACCTTTCAAAAGCAACAGTTTCTGATCTTTATCTACTTGAACCACAGAATCATAGAATCATAAAGCTGGAAAGAACCCCATAGACCATTGAGTCCAAGACCCCACTCAGTACAGGAGATCCAGCTAGAATGTCCCCAGGAGGTAGCTGTCTAGCCTCTTTATGAAGTTATCTAGAGAAAGAGACCCTCCACTTCTCTAGTCAATTACTTCCATTGTCGAACAGCTCTTACTGTCTTATCACTCTATCTATTTAACTTGTATGCTGAACTTATCATGTGTAAATCAGGATTAGACTCGGAGGAAAAAAGTGTGATAACTGGAGGAAGGAACATCAACAGTTTGTGACATACAGATGACACCATAACTACTGGCAGAAAATAGCAAAGACTTGGAAGGATTACTAAAGAACGTCAAGAAAGAAAGTGCAAAGGCAGGTTTACAGCTGAGCATTAAGAAAACAAAAATAATGAATATAGGTAATTTATATAATTTTAAAGCAGACAACAAAGACATTGAAATAGCTCAAGATTTTCTATATTTTGGTTCAGACATTAATCAGAAGTGAGACTAGGAATTGGAAGGGCAGCTGTGAAGAAACTAGACAAGATCCTGAAGTGTAAAGATATATCATTGAATACTAAAGTTAGGATTGTCCATGCCATGGAAAGCTGGACAATGAAGAAAGCTTATAGGAAGAAAATCAATTCCTTTGAAATGTGGTGCTAGAGAAGAGATATCTACCAATATTGTGGACTGCTAAAAATACAAATAAATGGGTTCTAAAGCAAATCAAGCCTGAACTGTCCCTAGAAGCCAAGATGGCTAAACTGAGTTGGTTATACTATGGACGTATCATAAGAAGATATGACTCACTAAAACAGCTAATAGTGCTTGGTAAGGTAGAAGGTAGTAGGAAAAGAAGAAGACCACATTACAGATGGATGGATAGACTCAATCAAGGATGCCATGGCCCCGAATCTGTAAGACCTGAACAGGACTGTTGATGATAAGGTGACTTGGAGCTCTCTCATTCGTAGAGTAAGCATAAGTCAAAATCAACTTTGTGGCAATTAACAATAACAGCAACTCCTTTAAGACTTTAAGTCTTATGTGCCATCTATATGATACTGCAGTCAACCATCTTGGCACTGCATTGTGTACTGGCTATAGCTTTTGAGTCATTTTCATGTAGCCCCACGTTGAGTGCATTGGGATTACCAGTGCATGGGCTACTGTGACTAAGTTATCCCTGTCCAGGAAAGGTTGATGCCAAGCACTCCAAGTCATAGAGTCCAATTGGTTCCAGTAACAGAGACAGATCTAGGAGAACTTCCAGGCTACAGATCTACTCCTTCAGGGGGAGTGGAATCCTATCCAGGGCAGGTTACTTACCCAGTTCCCAAATTTAAGAACCACTGGTCCACAGCACTTCTGTCTTATGAGGATACAGCTTCAGCTTATTGGCCCTCACCCAGCCGATTACACTGTCTGGCACCAGTCCAGCACCTGCGCAGCCTCAGCTCAATCCAACGATAAGGAGAAAGAGATGAGTATCATCAGCATATGTTACCTTTTAAATAGATTGCACAACCTCCCTATACTGTTTCCCGTTTGAGGGAAGCAGAAGTGGTCTTCCAACAATTTTGGGTTTCCTGTTATATTTTTTAAATAGTCCTTGTGGCTTCTGCAGAGTCCTGGGGCATAAAAGCGGACCACATACCTGCCACAGTTGCCCACCCCTCATGTAGTGTACAGTTTTGCTGCATGGTGCTATGCCTTAGCCCCTGTCTCCTCTGTGAAAACTCTCTAGAGGATGCCTTCATTCTTGTGCATCAGGCTATGTAGAGATATGGTCAGATTCTTCTCAGTCTCTCCCCATCACTACATGGCCATGTTGAGGTTGGGCAGATCAAGTATTCTGACCTCTACAATGACAAAAAGAGACATAGAGAGAAAGGGAGGTGGGAGGGAGAGAGAGAGATACAGGCATAAGTTGGATTTATGCCTGTGTATGTCAGTAACAGGATGCCAGCCTTAATATCCTTGCTTGTCATATGTGGGACAGAAAGCTGTTGATGATGTAGGCTGGTGTAGCCTCTCATTGTGCCAGAAAATGTACTTTTTTGGATGAAGTATGCAATATTTCCTTAAGTGATGACCTTTGTTGTGCAACCCTCAGCTTGAGCTGATAGGACACAGCCAATCAGGGGTGGGGAGGAGCTCCGAGGCACCATCTGACTTCAGTTTTGCAAGCAGGAGAAAGAAAGAGCTGTGGCTCATCTAGACGTTCAGCACACTTAGAAGTGGAAACCAATGGGAGTGAACCAGCACTTTTTCACACCTGCTAGCACTGAATAGAATCTCAGTCAAGAGGAACTGTCCCTGATCCCTCTTTTTTCATACTTTCCTGCCTTATAAGAATTATGGGAAAACCTTCATGATATAGTGGTTTGATTGTTAGATTAGGACTCAAATCCCTTCTCTGCTATGGAAATCCAGTGGGTGATCTTGGGCAAGTCACCCGCATTCAGCCTTAGAGGAAGGCACTGGTAGCCCCCTTCTGAACAAATGTCAAGAAAACAATAGGATAGGGTTGCTATAGGAGATGCTGCAGACTGGGAGAATGGAACGCCTGGATGGATGGATGGATGGATGGATGGATGGATGGATGGATGGATGGATGGAAATTGCCTTTCGCCCTACAATTCCCAGTATTACCTGCCAACATTATGGAAGTTGTAGTCTAATGCAATAAATGTTCCAAGCTCTTGGAAATAGATTCTACTTCTAGTGACTTCTCAGACAGTACTGCTATAAATCTTTCTTCCAGCCAGCTTCCAAGATCCTGAGTAGATGCTTTCTAAACTTTAATTATAAAAGCTTTCTAATTTCTGACCTGCCAGATTCTATATCTGGCAAACTGAGATGCAGGAAGAAATACTTAGAGAATGAGATCATTGAATCTTAAGTGGTATACAGTTGTATTAACAGTGTCAATATTTAATTTAATGAAAGCTTCTGCCTGTGACAGATTGTTTCTTACCTTCCAAATTGCCAAGTTTCTAGTTTGTTGCAGATGGTAGCATAGGTGGCTTTGGAAAAAAAATGTGTGGGGGTCCATGGAGTGACATTTTATGCACTTCTGTCAGCAGTAAAAAGTTTCAGCATGATGCTAGCAAGGTTTTCCTTGTTTTTGGAAAAGAGAGGACACTGGACACTTAGAGTGGTGGTTTTCCTATATTTACACACACACACACACACACACACACACACACACAAATGTTGTGAGTGGGGCCAAGCAGCTGGCCCATTATCCCTCATCAGACTTGCAGAGATCAGGGTATAGCAAAGTTTTTTTTTCCAAGTGCAACTGTCAGGATCCCCAGGCTCCAGGTTGGTAGATTCATTGGCTATTTCATTGGCCAACATCCTATGGAATCCTGGGATTTGCAGTTTAGGGAGGGCCATTTAGAATTCTCAGCCAGAGCTCATTGGCCTTGATAAACTACAAATCTCAGAATTCCATGGGATGTTGAAAGTGGAATAATAGCACTACAACAGTGTAGTGTGGAAATGGCCTCAGTGTTTGTAGTCCCAAAATTAACTTTTTCAAGTTCTTGTTAAAGAATGAGGTCCTAAATCACACACTTCCAGCAGGCTTATGATGTATGGCTTCCACCAACCCCAGCCAGCTGGCTAGGGATGATGATGGGAGCTGTACTCCAACACATCTGGAGTATCTTGGGTGGAAAATGGTGCCTTTTCCCACTGTGATGTTCACCTCCTTCTCTGTCTCCTTCACCATCTATCTCTTGCAAAATGTTCTCCACTCTCATGTGATTAGTTACAGCAAGTCCTCTCTTTGTCTCCCCCCTCCCCCCTCCCCTCTGAGCCTTTTTCCTCCTTATAAAAATGTCTGTTTCTTCCCATCCAGTCTTCCAAGTGTAACTCTCTGCCCCATTGCTTTGTGGCTGAACTGCCATACTCACCCATACCCACTAATCTTCTTTGTCTAAATCTCAGATTCAAATTATGTCTTGTATCCTATTGTAGTAATCAATCAACCACTGTATTTGTATATAACCTTTCAATAACAATACACCGAAAGAGATTCAAAAAAGCAGAACAAAAACAGCAATAGTCCCTTTTTCTATTGAATCAAACAGTACCCTGATAAAGAGAATTGAAAATTGTTGGGATTATGATTTCTATGTCTTTTTGCAAGCTAGATGTAGCCACCCTGTAGTTATAGTACTTTGATACCACCCTGGCTCCTACCAATGGAATATTGAGATTGGTAGCTTCATTAAGTATTTAGAATTCCTTGTCAGAGACTTCTAATGCTTTAGTTCAGGGGGATGTACTAGGCAAGTATCACTACTTTTATAAACTACAAATCCCAGGATTCCATAGGATAGAGCCATGACAGTTGGTTGGAATCATACTACTATAAATATACTATGTTGATACACAGCAATAGGTCTGCAAGGGGGAAGAGTCTGAATAACAAGACATCAGACCATGATTTTTATGTGGACCAAAACATGGAGCTGTGTTGAATTGAGGTCAAGGCTAATGTTTGTGCAGCCAAATTTTGATCTTGTATGAGAAACAAGCTGTGCTCTGGTTAGTGGAATTTGTTTCCAAATAAGACGGGCTCTTGGAAGTTGTTCACTCATAGGAGCAAGCTGTCAAAGCCAGCTTGATGGTAAATGGCAGCAACATATTTAGGTTTGCAAAATTGCTGAGCCAATGATTCCTGTACATTGTGTACATGGTTCTCTTAGGTGCAACACACTAAGAAGGCAAATGGAAAGGGCTTCCAGGGAATGCAAGGAAGGTGATCAATGCCATATCCATGCTGCCTTGAAATTCTGGGAACTGTAGTCCAAGATGGTAATTTTTCCAGACTTTGCCTAGAAACACTCTTTGGACTAAGGTTGGCAAAATGCATGAGAGATCTGCCAAGCTGGTTTTAAAACATGTAATTTATGAGCTTGTCAGTTAAAATGTCACTATGGAGTTTAATGGAAAATTGCTTTAGAGACAGCAAAGTGGGAGCTTAACACAGTCAATCACCCCTCTGCCTGTCTGCTTGGCTGGTCTGCCTGCTTTCCATCCACACACAAGTTAGCTCACTAACATTTCATGCCAACAAAATGGGGAGTCTTACAACTCAGTTTAATCTGTTGTGAAAGGGTTGACACCATTCAGATGCCGGGTATTGCTGCATAATGCAATTGGTCTTTTATAGAATCATAGAATCATAGAGTTGGAAGAGACCGCAGGGGCCATCCAGTCCAACCCCCGGCTATGCAGGAACACACATCAAAGCACTCTCAACAGATGGCCATCCAGACTCTGCTTAAAAATCTCCAAAGAAGGAGACTCCACCACACTCTGAGGCAGCATATTCCAATGCCATCAGCAAGTTCTTCCTGAGGTTCAGGTGGAATCTTCTTTCCTGCAGCTTGAATCCATTGCTCATTGTCCTAGTTTTGGGAGCAGTGAAAAACAAGCCTGTTCCCTCCTCGACATGATATCCCTTCAAATATTTAAATATGGCTATCATGTCCCTTCTTAACCTTCTCTTCTGCAAACTAAACATCCCCAGCTCACTAAGCCGTGTCTCATAGGTCATATTTCCAGACCCTTTACCATTTTGGTCGCCCTACTCTGGACACGCTCCAGCTTATCGATTTCTTGAATTGAGGTGTCCAGAGCTGGACACAGTATTCCAAATGAGGTCTAACCAAAGCAGAATAGAGTGATACCATTACCTCCCTTTTGACTGGCTCAGGCATTTTCAAGGTACATGTAGGGAAGGTTTTTTTTTCCACCTTTCCTAATGTGGGACTGAACCTGGATTCAAATATGGAACTCCATGCATATAAAATGTCAGATGTTCTATCTGCAACCTTTGGGAGCTCTAGCACTGTCATTCAGGAAATGACTCTAGAGCTCTCTAACAAAGATGCAGGGTATATCCATATCATAGCATTATTGTGGTTTCATATCACTTTAACTGCTCTGGATCTATCATAAGGAATTCTACGATTTGTAGTTTGGTGAAAGAATTCTCTATCAGAAGGTGCTAGTGATTCATGTTCAACAGAATCTAAAGTACCGCACCAAACAATAAAACCAGGATTCTGTAGTATGAAGGCACGACAGTTAAAGTGGTCACTGAGCCCTAGACTGACTGTTGTGCTTCCATAGCCTTCCCAGCTACACCATTGCTAGTGAAGAATGCAGAGCTGGGATTGGAGAAGCATCTTCTTACGTCCCCGTAGCCAGATGCAGACCAAGGACGTCTTTCACTGAGATCCACTAAAGCCCTCTGCAAATTTCTGCAGATGATGTCATTAGTCTCCCTCTGGTTATGGGGACATAACTAGGGCCATTTCTGCACTACACTGTTATAGTGCTATTATTCAACATTCAACATTCTCTGGAGTTTTGAGGTTTGCAGTTTACTGAGAATTCTAAATGCCCTCCCTAAACTGCAAACCCCAGGATTCCATAGGATGTTGAAAGTGGAATAATAGCACTATAACAGTCTAATGTAGAAATGGCCTAAATACTTCCCTTCTACAGCACTCTCCACTAGCAATAGAATGCTTGAAGCAGGAACTGTTGCAGCGCAATGATGTGTTGGGTCAGGGGAACTTTGGTTACTAGTGTAGAAGGGGAAGTAGAGAGTGGAAGGGAGTATCACCCTCTAGATATGACCAAGGCAATGTGGTAGACTTAGGGCGTTTCTGCACTACACTGGTATAGTGCTATTATTCCACCACTGTACTTTTCAATAATGTGTAAGCCAACACTCTATTCTCTTCCAAAATCTGTACTTCTCCAAATTTTGCAGCAAGGTTTTCCACTTAAAAATGCATGAAAATGTTTGTATTGAGGGAAAGTATGCATGAAATGTGTATATAAATGAAAATAAAGTTTGAAATTGGTTAGATTAGGAATATTGCATGAAAGATGTATATATTAGGTACAATTGCGTCCAAAAGTGGAAGCATTAGTAGAAATGCTCACAAAAAAATGCACACACATTTTCATGCAAACTTGAAAAAAAGGTTGCAGTGTTCAGAATGAAATGAATGTAGGAAAGAAAAACTGAACTTTTGCACACTCACACATGATCCTTTGTTCCCTCCTGGTGCTTAATGCGAGATAATAAGTAGCCAATATCTTAGAGTCTTTTTGCTATTGCAGATTTTGTGATGAAAAGAAGCTAGATTATACTGTTCTCACTGAGTTCTGTGTTTTGCAAACTAAAGGTTTTTTTTTTAAAAAAAGAAGGAAATCCAAACTTTTCTAGAAAAATAAGAAATAGAAAAAAAATTGAATTGACAGAATGATCCATCCATTCAGACTGGTAGATTAGCAATGCAATTAGAAAACAGATATTTGAAACTGACCACATTCATTCCTATCCTCATGGCAATCTGGAATGGAAGGATGTCTTCAGGATACCACCTTCCAGATGTGTGAGGAACAAGCTATATGGTGGGTGCACATTCTGTGAATTTATGTTATATTAATTAGTTCAGTTATGCTTCCCAATTGTCTCATGCTAGTGAAGCACTTAATTTTATGAAAATTGATCCTTAATTAATTAGATGGACATGATCTGTGGCACTAAATTAGTTTCTCCCCCAGTGACTGCTGCCCTGTGACAGGGCACACTGCTGGATTCAGATCTCCTGAGCCATTCTAATTTACCTAAGCAATTAGAAGTGGCAGACTCGCAATAATGCTGATGAATGACACCCTTCAGAGGTCTAGCCAGGGATACAGTCAAGCCCATCATTCCTAATCTGCTTCGGTTGCATCGTCTTCCATTACTCCACGGCTTCTATGCTGTATCGGATAGGTTTGCCAGAAGAAAATGTAGCATTTAATAAGAAAGTCATCATCTCAAGCCATCTGAGCTGCATAAGAAATGTCCTTGTGAAAATGAACTCAGCTGAGCTACAGAATGAAATGGGGCTTAGGAATTTATATGGCTGTGATTATCCGGGAAGCTAGACAAGTGCAAAGGATCTAGGAATCTATATGGCTAAAAGATGTCCTGTAACAAAATGTAGCACGGAATGCTGCTGTTCGTGGTCAGGATTCTAGCTAAGATTGCTCTGTTTGTGGCGCCCCAGAACAGTAGACCAGTATGGCAGAGCTTTCCAAACTGTGTGTTGTGACACATTAGTGTGTCGGCTGTCGTATGTAGGTGTGTCACACGAATGTAATGAGTGGAGGGGTTGCCTCTTGTGCTGCCGCAGTGGGCCAGGCCCAGGTGAAGGGGCTGCCTCTGCCACCGCCCTGGGCTGAGGAAGACTCTGGTGAAGGCAGCAGCAGTGAGCCAGGTCCGGGTGGAGGGACTGCCTCTCCCGCCACCCCAGACTGAGGAAGACCCCAGTGAGGGTGGTGACAAGCCAGACTTGGGTGGAGGGGCTGCCTCCACTTACTGAATTATTTACTGAATTAGTGTGTCGCAAAATGATGCATGTCTAAAAAGTGTGTCACCAACATGAAAAGTTTGGAAAGCTCTACAGTAGGGCTACCACACACAGCAGGGCTTTCTCAAGGATGGCACCCCAATTATGGAGCTCCCTTTTATCAGAGATTCAGTTGTCCTTCTTCACTTTTGCCTTTTAGATCATATTTAAAACATATGCTGGATTCCTGTATCACAGTTATGAAAGCATAACTTGGAGCTATGCATTTGTGACTGTTATGTATTCAGGGGCTATGTAGGGAGCATGAAAGTTCCCCAGTCCCCATTTACCGGGCAGCAACTGCTGCAGTTGATGGGGGGTCCACTCCTTTGTTGCTTGGGAGGCAGCTGGCTGTCATTCCCATCCCCTCTCACACAAGTGATCTCTGGCACAAGGGGGAGTTGCAACAGAGACCTTGTTTCTGCCTTTCACAATGGGGAGGGGGTGGAAGTGGCAGCCACCTGCTTCCTGAGGAACAGGGGAACCAACTTACTTTGATCATGGTGGCTGCTGCCTGGTAAGTGGGGAGTTTTTAGGGGAGGGGTTTGCACTGGAATTCAGCACAAAGCACCATAACTGTGGCACTTATGCATACATCAAGACCATACAGGATTCCAGCCATATTTGTACAAGTTTTCAAGAACTAAGCAAATCGTTGATTTGTTTTCTACTGCTGCTTATTGGTAGTGCTTTGGGCCCCATATTGGGAGGAAAGAAGGATATAAATCACATAAATAAAAAAAAATTGTATTTTAGCAAATATTTGTGAATTTAGCTGTGTGTGTTTTTTGCAGATTGTTAGCCACACTGAGCTAATGTGAGGAAAACGATGATGATGATGATGACGATGACGACGACGATGGTAAGAGCCATTGCTTCATCTATCTCACCTCCCTTCTGCTCACTGCATTCTGAGGCCACTGGGCGTGCTCAGTCTTTGGCCTAATATAGTTCATACTTTTAAAAAAGTTAGGCCATCTATACCACCCTCTTGTATGTGGGTGAGGACATTTCATCATGATTTCCTATGACAATCTTAATCTAAACATTATAAATAAAGGGAACTGTACCACCAGGGATGGAAAGTATATTCATTATTATTTATTGCCAGGTTGCAAAAATGGGTCTTCTAACATTTGGGAAACTCTATCAGATGAGCAGGCACAACTTTCTGTCAGTACTGGAACATGTCCTCTTTCTTCCTGTGCAAGATTCAAGGTACCTTATAACTGCATAATGTAGGTGCATTCACAGTTGGAACTCAGTGTTCTTTCTGGCAGCAAAGGTGGAATAAAACTCCCAACAGTTGCTCCATTTTTGACCAAGAGAAGGATGAGACTAGTTTCTATAAAGTCTTTACAGGGAAGGAGGGGATGAATTCTCTCAGGGCTCCTTGCTCTCCAGCTGCTGACAGAGATGTAATACAGCATATTTGACTTCAGCCCTGCCATCCAAAGGCATTTGACAGTTGAATTCCTGTGTTCTTTCTGGCAGCAACAGTGGAGATGGGAAGTGGAGGAAGGAAAGTCCTTGACACTGTTTCCATCTCTGGCTATCAAATAGGACTGGTTTCTTCATCATTTCCTCTTCCTTGAAGGTTGGTCTACTTGCTTCCTGGAGCATCTATGTGCAGAAATATAAATGAGTGGCACTTTATTTTTAACCACGTCAGTATCCTTGGATTCAACCCAAGTTTCTTCACTTTATTCTTGGCGAGAGACAGAGAGAAATCAAAACCAGCCAAAAGATGCTGGGAATGGCTTTCAGAGGTCAAAATGTGAGAAAGCTTCCCAATTTACCCTCCTAGCTTTCAGATGCTATGGAACTGCAGCTCCCATCAGCCATAGCCAGCACAGCCAAAGGAAAATGATGATGGGAACCGCAGTCCAACAACATCTGAAGGACCACACAGTCTCCACCTCAACTGTGTTCCTGTTCCCCTCTCTTTCTCCATTTATTACTCTTTGGGTTCCCTTCTTTCGTTAGGCCATTTCCACACAACACTGTTCTAGTGCTTTTATTCCACTTTCAACATCCTATGGAATCCTAGGGTTTGCAGTTCAGGGAGGGGCATGTAGAATTCTCACCCAGAGAGCTCTTTGGCCTCAGTAAACTATAAACCCCAGAATTCCACAGGATGTTGAAAGTGGAATAATGGCACTGTAATGGCGTAGGGCGGAAATGGCCATAGTCCCTGACAATGTTTGTATGTGTTTGTCAGAATTCAGTAAGTAAATAAAAGATGACAGTGTCTTTAATTTGACAAGAATGATTTTTCCTAATTGTTGTTATTTTCCATCAACTTTACGTCAACTCCTCGTGACCCTACGAATGAGAGAGCTCCAAGTCACCCCAACATCAACCGTCCTGCTCAGGTCTTGCAGACTCAGGGCTGTGGCTTCTTTGATTGAGTTGATCCATCTGTAATGTGGTCTTCTTCTTCTCCTACTGACCTTTTCTTTACAGACCACCATCGTCTTTTCTAAGGAATTACATCCTCTCATATGTCCGAAGTATGACATCCTCAGTTTAGTCATCTTGGCTTTTAAGTGAGAGTTTAGGTCCGATTTGCTCTATGGTTCACTCATTTGTCTTTTTAACAGCTCATCCTATCCACAGAACTCCTCTCGAGCACTAACTATTTCTACTAGTACAAATCTATCTCTCAAAGTACCTTATTATAATATATTAGCTTATCTACCTAGCATTGCCCAGGACTTTATTTTCTCATAGGTAATACTTGTTAGAAAGATTTCAGATCCTGTGTCTCTAATTCCCCAAACTGCCTTGTCCAGTACCTGTAACTTTTCCCTATATTCCTCAATCCAATCTGTATTTAGAGGTTGGGTTTCTGAGGGAATACACTGACCTCTTCCTTCTTGCTGCTAGGGCTTGTCTCCATAGCAACCGGCCAGGCCCAAGAGCTCTCTAGCTGAGAATTCTAAAGGCCCTTCCTTAAACTGCCAACCCAGGATTCCACAGGGTCTTCACAGGTTGTCAGTCATATGAGGTCTTCTCGCCTGACACAGCCAATCATATGAGGCCTTCACCTGCCTGACACAGACAAACTCACAAACTCACAAACTTTTACTTGTATGTGTTAGATCAGTGGTTCTCAACCTGTGGGTCCCCAGATGTTTGTGGACTTCAGCTCCCAGAAGCCCCAGCCACTATGGCCAATGCTCAGGGCTTCTGGGAGCTGAAGTCTAGAAACATCTGGGGGCCCACAGGTTGAGAACCACTGTGTTAGATAATCAGTGGCAGAGGGAACGGGTCATACAGGAAAAACAATATCAGAAAAGTTTAATGATAGCCAGTATAGACTTTGGAGCACATTTATCATATCTTACCCATTTCTTATCTGCCTGGTAAGATGGGAGTCTTCTGAAGCCAACTCACAGTATAGCACATACCCTTTAACTATTCATAAAACTAGATCATAGCATCATACACTGATTTTAAGCAAAGTTAAGAATCAAGCAATTAAATCAAACCAAACTGAAAATTTAAATAACCAACAAAAGTAACATGTATAATTTACATCCTTCTTGGTTAGAAGCCAAAGAAAAGAAATACATTTTAAAAGATCATCTTAAAAACAAACAAACAAAAAAGACTGAGCCAGTCATATATGTCTCACATATGGGGGCTTCAGAGGATAGGGGTCGCTGCTAAGAAGGCATCATCTCTTGGCCTAACAACTTCCCAATTCTGAACCATAGTCCAGCAAGTATGGCCATCGGAAATTATCTGTACCACAGGTTGATAAAGTTTTATGTGGTGCTTCAGATTTCCCTGGATTTAAACTTTAAAGATCAAGATCAAACTTCTTCAAATCCGTCCCAGGAACACACTAGAAAACAGTGCAGTCAGTATAGAACTGATGTAATATGATCCAAGCCTCTAGTCCCTAAGAAAGACCTGAGTGGCTATACTCTGCCTCAGCTGACGTTTCTGAGTCATTTTCAATGGGGTAATTTGCTGATGATGAGCCTTTGCTATTAGAAGGTGGTCTGCCAAGTGCACTGAAAGCTGAATACAGACAAAGCCTCACTGGTGTATCCTGTTAGCAATAAAACCCTTTTGGGGACCATTAAGCTAATGACAGCTGACTTCCCTTTTAACACTAGTGACCTGCTTGCCCGATCCTGAATTGGGGTACTATCGCCCTCTGCTGGCCAGAATGCCAAGCTGGCTCAGTTGTGATGTCTTCCAAGCTTCCCTGCCATGTTAGAACCAAGGTATTAGAGACACAACAGTGATCTTTCTCTCTCCAGTCTTTCATACCAGTGTAGCCATTTACTTAAATGCCTGTGACTCTCCAAAAAACCTTCGTTACACTGAGGTCTGAGTGCTTGAACGTTACTATTTATCAGTAAGAAATAACAGGTAGAAATGAGGACAGAAATGTCTAGGTCTTTGCCATAGCAAGAACTGCTGGAATTTTCCTCCTCTCATTTCATTGACTAAATGAGAACAAATTCTTGATTTCATCAAGGCCCCTTACTTTGATGTCATGGCAGTGGCTGGGCTGTTTCTTTCTTTGTTTTATTTTTGTGGGCCAGCTATCATATTGATCGGCAAGCATTTATTACCATTATAATTTTGAAGAGGAAGAAAGCAGGCATGGGAATGAAAGTTCTAGCTCAGCGCAGTGCTGTATTTAGCTTTGAGTGCTTGTATTTGACTTGCAGTATCGCCTCAAATTTAGGCTGAAATCTGCAAAAAGGACAACTGAAAATTCCCCACAGACCTCTGTCACTCCAAATAGAAAGTGCTTTCTTCATATCTGCTTTTCAAATGTCATGCTAGCCTACAACCTGAGCATAGTAGAAAAGCAACCAATCTTGTCTGAAACCTAGGCAACTGCAGCAGCCAAAAAACAAGGGGGGAAAAAACCAGCTTCTTTCTCACTGCATCTCTCTTACCAGGTGATTAGACACCTTTCTTTTACACTGTATAGTATTTAAGTACTATATAATCTATTGCTTTCACTCTGTTATACCTGTGGATGAATAAAACTGGGTCTGAGAGAGCCTCGCAATTGTTACCGGATTCTCTACACTGCTGTGATTCACCTCTCTAGCTGGTGTGACACATACTGTCCTAGATCTGCGTGTATTCCCCTCATAGGGAGGTGGCACATACGTCAGCCAGGAAGCCCTCCTGTGTGCTTCATCTTGTTAAGTTCCCTTGTCTCTGGGTTCCGCCTAGAATTTGCAAAAAGAGAAACATGCCAACATTGGTAGTGAAGACTGACAAGGCAGTGTGACCTAGCTTTTTGAATAAAGGCTCTGATGTGCTTCTCTGATGCCTGGACTACATATTTAGGCTAAGAAGCTTTAGAGAAAAGGAGGTGCATGTAATTGGTAAAATGATATAATAATAGTTTGCCTCTGTTAGATTTTAATACATGCCTTCCGGGAAAGGAATTTCATAGATGATGCAAACGCTGCCTGGTAAAACTGTCAGTTTGGGAACAAAGGGTAGCAACACCTTTCTTGGATGATGGATTCACAAAGTAATATCCATTTTGATATGGAAGAAAATGGGGAAAGAAAATTAATTTGTAGCATTAGATATATCCAGTGGTGGATAAAGAGCAAAATTATTCAGGAGAATCATGACTTTTTCTTCTAATGCCAGATAAAACTTCTTATTTTTTTTTTTAAGTTTCACATTAATCTGCATGATTTCACAGGATCTAATAGCTGCTTCTGTAGGCATTTAGCAAGGAGGCATCATAGCTCAATGACAGGACATACACTACATACAGAACATCTTGTAACCCATTCACATTGCACAATTATAGTGCTACATCCACTTTTAACTACCATGGCAATGTCCACAGAACCCTGGGATCAGCAGTTTAGGAAGGAATATTTAGCATTCTCAGCCAGAGAGCTCTAGTGCCTCACCAAACTACCAGATCCGGGATTTCACCAAATGTTGTTTTGGCAGTTCAAGTGGAGTCATAGTGTTTTGACTGTGTTGTGTGAAAGGGCCCCTTAAAGTTGGACCCTGGTAGCAGGCGGTGAAAAATATCCTAGTAGGGGGTAGATTGACAAATAATTCAGTCTGGTATAAAGCAGCTGGCTATGCCTTTAAACAGTCTTAACAGATGTCCCAACATGACGTAATTGCTGAATGTGCAAAAAGCCCTGTGTAATAGAGGGAACAGCCCAGATTCCTAGATCTTTATCAGCGCTAGGGTTTTCCAGTCTGCTGTCTGTGCAGGCTTTGGAACTATGATATCGGTGCCAAACTGAACTTGCCCTTTTTTTCTTGTCAATGTTTAGCACAGAGTGGATTCAGGTGAGGTTTTAAATCACATCATCACCCCGTCTTGTTCTTCTAATGAATTCTTCTCCATTCTAAGACCTCACTTATTTTTCTACCACTTCTATAGTTTTCCTTACTGGGGAAAATAAGTTGAGGAAAAAAACCTTGTACAGTGCTAAGTGTGAGAAGCCTCCTGTCTGTAAACACTGACTCTCCCTTGAGATCTTCTTCAAATCACATTTTACACTCAGACTTTATCTGCTTTCATGATTTCTTTTTGCAATAAGGAAACATAAGGACTCTGGAGTCCACTAGGGTGAGCATGAGAAGGTGGGGGATTCTTTCTGTCCCCTTGTAAAAATGTTACCATTTTTCTTCTTGTATAGATGTCGTCTTTTCCTGCTCTACTGGTTCAAAAAGTGAATACAATTGGCTGTCCACATTTGTGGGTTTAATTTTCACAGATTTGGTTATTTGAGGGTTTCTCAGCACCTCTGGTGTCCCAAAGGTGAACCTATTACAGGGTCGTCTTGGCAGAACTTGGTCAGAGGGGGTTGTCTTCGCTTCCTTTGAGGCTGACTTGCTCAAGATCACCCAGTAGGTGTCCATGGCTGAACAGGGATTCAAACCCTGATCTCTCAATATCTTAGTCAAACACTCAAACCACTCTACCACACTGTTTTAGTCTTCCCCGCCATGGAGAGATGTATTGCATTTCTTTTTAAATTACAGGAATTGTAGTTTATGTAGTCAGCCCTCCACATTTGCAGGTTTGACCTTCATGGATTTTGTTGGAAAATTCTAGCATTCTCTCCCCCTGCCACTTCTTGTTCTAGGACAAATGGGACTTAGCTAGTATAGGGTTAATTTTCCTTTGCATGTAAAATCCCTCTGGCTTCTTACCTGAAGTCTTAACTGTTGCTCTGTGTTGGCTATGGTATCCAGACCATGTGACCCAGGATATACCCTGGAGTCAGTCAGTGGCCTTCCACAGATTGCCCTTTGCAATCTTGCTTCTAGCATCTTTTCTCTGCTTTGCTAGCCTCTCCACTTTGCTAGCCTCTCCTCCAAGAAGTTGGTGAGTTAAGAATGAAGCTACTGTCTTCCCTAATCCTTTTGTTAGTTACTTAGTATCTAGTTTCTTCAATGCATATATAATTGTAAAGTTTATTAGTAAATCTTTTGAGTTTGGAACCTGAAACTGCCTGCCTTGTTTTGCTGTCCAAGTCAGTCACTTTCAGGGAAGCCACACACAGTTTGGGACATACCTTTTCTGCAACTCTCCTAAAAGCAGGCTAATTCCTAACAGTTTTAGCTTTCGTAGAATTTCCCCAAAGGGCTAACACCCTGGGAAACTGAACTCCTAACACATTTGATTATTTACAAGTTTCTCCAACCCCTGCCCCTCACCTCAAGCACTTCTTTTTCAGGGAAACTTTCCCTCTTGGTGGCCCCAATCAGGCTGTGCAGCCCTTTAAAAACCCACCTCGGCTCATCCTCCTTCTCTTCCTCCACCAGCCTCTGCCTGGTGAGCTAAGGGTGGCTCAAAGCCCAATTCCTCAGCAGTGCAAACCCACTTCTAATGCTCCCCCACACCCAAAGAAGAAGATGGGTGAAAGAGAGGAAGTATTGGGCCACCATGCTGATCTACTCCTTTCCCTCTCCTTCACCTGATGTGGAGCTTTTCCGCACATTACCTTATCGCGGAGGTGGGGGGTGCCGTTCGCGCAAGCAGATTCTTGCGCAAGGCGCTCTCTTTGCTGCTCCTTCGTCCCGCAGCTGGCTTCTTGGTCATGCGACCGCCCCACCCCTTCCTTCCACAGTGCAGCCTGGGAGCTGTAGGCTGCGCTGGGGGAGGAAGTGCGAGCGGTGCGCCTGGGACGACATACTACAGCACAGGTAAGTGCACACGGGCCCCGGGAGCCTTGTGTGACCACGCACCATTTTCGGCTTGAAGCCAAAAATGAAAAGGTGCGTGTGCGATTCATGTTAGGCTCATGAGCATCGCGTAAATGGGAGTGCGTTGTATGGACTCAAGGGGCCCTCTCGCAAAAGAAACTGCGTGCGAAAAGGTTAGTGGTTTGAACTCTGAGTGTCCCTTCTTTTCACTATGCCTTGGTTCCCTTCCCACAGACACATAGACACACGTACACATTTTGGTATTTGTGATTTTTCCACTTTCGTGGGGGTCCCGCACACCTAACCCTAATATATGTGGAAGGTTGACTGTATGTCATCATCATCACCATCATCACCACCACCAATTTGCACTGTGGACTACCAGTTAAGCTTATTGTTTTCTGTATACCCATAATGGCTGCTTTCTCTCTCCTCCATTCCTCTCTCTGTATTTTATGAATGTAGTAATACAAGGTCAAGGAAATCAGGAGGCATTCTCCTGGGGAATATTTATCTACTGTTGAGAATTCAAGCATTTGTTGCCCAGACATGAACAAGAAAACTTGTTCTCAGTGATGGAACACAAGCATGTGGTCTTTTGGAATGAATTACATTTGTTGCAAAGGGAAGAGAGCTTCTTTTTGTTTAGTTTGCTTCTGACAGGGAATGAAGTGGAGGGGGGTTTATGTAGGGCTGGCTGGCTGGCTTACTGCAAAAGCCATACGAACCATGACCTTTCGATACTCAAGGTCACCTTCCTTCCTTTTTACAGCAAGATTTGAAGTAGCATGCTTTTATGGCAGAAATGAGGTCACTATGTCTCTCTCCTTCCTTTTTTTTTTTTTTTAAAGCTGCTCTTTGAGTCTGCTTCTCTCCTGTTTTCAGTCCCTTTTGGGTATACGTCGTCTTGGATCAGTGCACGCTGAGGGTAATTCAGCGTGATGGTGCCCTCTGCTTCCCACTCTCATCTATTCACCTTTTACTCCCCACTTCAGCCTTCTCTCTTCAGGCAACTTTCTAAGAAGGTTCTTTTCATCTCTCCCTTTTTTCTCCAATCTTGGTTTTTTGTATTTTGCCTGCCCAGAAAGAAATCATGGGTGCATGGCTAAGGAATGCTTCAGCTAATCAATGCAGGAAGTTGGTTTTAATGGCACACTGCTGGGAAAGCAGGTTTCAAATCTGAGACTTGCCAGATGACCTTGGGCCAGTTATTCTCTACCTCCGAGAGATATTAGGTCAGTGGCAAAGCATGCCAAAGGTCCCAGTTTCAATCCCCAGTGACTTCTCCAAGGAGGTAAGGAAAACCCCTGGCTGCAAACTTGAAGACCTGCTGCCAGTCAGTGTCAACAATACTGGCATGGATGGATCTAAGTCTTATCTCGTTGTATATTACTGTTTACCTCACAGAACTGATGGGAAGTTGCCACATATGTCACCCTGAGCTCTTTGCAGAAAGGCCTGGATAAAAATGTAAAGAATCATTAACAGCAGTTTCAAAATCTTGGGAGGAAAGCTGGTTTGAGGCACCTCCTTGGCAACAGTTTATGCTCCTGTCAGCCAACATGATGTAGTGGTTTGAGCACTGGACTAGAATACTGGGAGCTCAAATCCCTGTTTGGTCATGGAAACTCACTGGGTGACTTTGAGCATATCACATTCTCTCAGCCTCAGAGGAAGGCAACAGGAAAGCCCCTCTGAACCAATCTTGCCAAGAAAATTACGTGATACATTCCCTTAGGGTCTCTGTAAGGTGGAAATGAATGGAAAGCATACAACACTTAGCTTCAGGGGCTATTTGGGGGATGAATTTCAGACATGGGAGGAGGAAGTTAACCTGCTTCCCATATGCTGCTCCTTATCCTGCCTAATCCCTGCAGGGCTAATATTTAAGGATTAGTGTCACCTTTGCTTTAGGTCTGTGCATTGACTAGCAGCAGCCTTGGAGTCTAGCTTGGGTTGAGAAAAATTGTCAGACTACAACCCCCATCATTCCCCAGCGTTGGCTATGCTGACCAAGGCTGATGAGAGCTGTAGTCTAACAACATCTGGAAGGCCAAAATTTGCCCATCCCCGAACCAGGGGCTCCAGTTCTATCAATCAATGGCAACCTTCCTTATGTTGAGCACATAGCTTAGAAAAGTAATTTTTTGGAATACCATTCCAAGGTTGCCCCAGCCAGCATGACCAGTGGCCACACTGGTAGAGGGGATTCTGGGAGTTATATTCTGAAAAAGAACATTTTATAAGCTTTGCCCCAAAGTCTCCAGCCTGCTTCACCCAAGTTGGGAAACACTACCTATTCTACTTTCTCATTCTCTAAAGTGCACACTTCCATTCAGACAAGGCTCTAGGAAGGATGGAGGTGGGAACTGCTGGGACTTTATGTTGCTGCCTCATTTGGTGAACCACTTACTGCCTTTGAACAGATAGTTTAGAATCTGTAGGCCCTGTTCTGACCTCATCCTGTGTAGCAGGTCACTGGATAATTCTCGATAGGAAGACGGTTTCCTGTTTCAAGATGGTTTCCTTTTGCAGTTAAGCCTTGCTTGAGCGACACTGTTCTTCATGAGCTGTCATGTGCCCTTGTCTTGTTTGGTTGTTCTTTGCTACTGATTGCTGGGTTGTTCCGCAGTCTTGTCTCTTGGCTTATTCTGTACCAGTTCCTGGCTTGTGGCTCACTGCACACTGCTGTTTCTCTTTTTCTTTGATGCTGATGAGTAAGGTAGTGATTAATTTTGATGTACAGCCACTCATCATGACAATCTCCATAGCCAGCCAGCCTGTCAAGGAGGGTCCAAAATTTTAAGCAACTGAGTCATAACAACAAGCAAGTTCTAGCAGTTTTAATATCCACCAGGAGCAGGTCTTTTGTAAAGCTGAGTCCTCACTGTACCTTCAACCAAAGCATTGGATTACAATATGACAATACAATACTATGGCTAGGAAAATCCACACTCCATCACCTACTGTGAGAATTTCTGCTAAGTTCAGAGGGGATAACAATGATATCATCATCCCTGTTAACAAAAAGCTCCTATTGCCTCAGTCCTGTGAACTCTGGGTCTACGGATCCTGACTGTTGGTTTACCGTACAACTTTTGGTTCCTGGCTTAGTACCACTGCTTCACAGAACTCATTCCTGAAAGATAGGCAGTCCAAGCCATCATCCGCTATATCAGTTACATTCTCATTCACCTCCAGCAATTATTATAAGGGAACTTGCTTGCATCACAAGTAGGCTTTCTTGAAAGCCAACAAATCATGAAAATCTGTATGTTGAACTCATGATTCATAGTTAAATCAGCCTGTCCACACATCTAATAACGGCTGGAGGAACTTATGTTACTCCTTGAAAACAAGAGTAAACTTTCAAAAGCTGGCTCAAAATACTCAGGAGTGTGAGCTGAGTATTCCTTGCTTTTAATCAGCAAATAAGGTATACAAAATGACATTAAGCAACCTTTTATTGATTGTCTACCAGCGGTCATTGCTCTGGATTTGTACAGTTGTCTGCTCTATGCTGCTTATACTATTTTAGGCTATGACAGAGCAGGCCTGGATTCTTTGCATGCAATACTTAAGGATAGACATTTGCCCTTTCTGCGACCATGATTTAAAATGAGATTTCAAGAATTTAACTCCCTGTTATCCGAAAAGGACTTATGGTACATGTCAGAGGCTTTTTAAAAAGCAAGAGCAAAAGCAATGGTAGGCTTAGCAGTAATCTTTTGCTGTACACAAATGTTCCATCTCCAGGTGGCCCCTCTGTCTTTTTACTTTTAAGGCACTATATATTCTGTATCATAAACTATATCATAAACCATTATTCTATAATTATGTAGTTGGTATAGCCTGATTGTTGGATCACTGGAAATTGCCGTAAAGAGGAGGCAATGCAAAGTCCAGCTATTTCTTGCTGAAACACAGATGAAAAGATAGAGCTTCCATTTATATGAAGGTTGTCAAAAGGCAAACAAAAATTAAAATGGAGAGCACCAAAATGAGACTAGAAAAAATGCCTAACAAGTGACAAAGGAAAAGCAAAATTAGAATATGGAAAGAATAAAGTGGTTCATTTAAGTGATTTTAGATCTTGCATTAGTGAACTTATTCACCCCACCTTTAGATCAGGAGAGAAGATTGTGTGTGGTTCATAAAGCATCCAGTAACACTCCCTGGACTCTTTGAGCCGACATCCCCAGGAAGATTGGTTCCAAAATAGAAGAGCGTGCTCTCAGAAGCCTCCAGAGGGTGCAATTCTCCATTTTAAGGTTAATGACAGGAAGTGGGGCAGACTTTTTCAAGGCAGATGTGGCCTACAGGGGACCAGGTTGTTTGAAACCGAGGTGGTTAAGGGATAGCACCTGGATAGCCGCTAGGCCATCTGTGTTTTTGATGGCAATGTATGTTACTTCACTTTCTTAAAAATATGAATTTGAAGGATCTCCTATTAATTTTTCTGAGTGCAGCCTCAAAATCTATCCCAAAGTCTGGCCCTGGTGGCACCACTGGACACAAGCATATCATTTGGGTTAACGGTATCATGCTACATTTTGAAGTATAAGCATACATCAGGATCATCTCTATAGCCATGCCACTCAAGGAAAGTCTAAAAATGAATGCACCTATACTAAGCCATATCAACCAATCAGTTCTGTCATTTTTTAATCTCCATCAGGAATATGTATATACTTTTATGTATGTTTTAATCCATACCTCCGGTGCCCCATCACCTACCCAAGGATGAGGCATCTTCACAGTCTGAACTATTGCAGCTCCAGTTGCTGCTCCCTTCACCACCTGTTCCTTTTTTCCACTTTGCTGATGCTGCTACTGCAGCCACTGGCCAGCTCCAACTCAGGATGACGCTGCTCAAGGGAACTCCAGCCGTCTGAGTGGTCCCAAAGCTGGAGAGATGTGAGGTGGCAGCGGGGTGGCAGATGCAGCAGTTGGAGAACCTGAGAAGTCCCCGAGGAGACTTGGGATTTGGCTCCAGGCACTCAGGGTGGACTGTGCCCCTGCCCCCACAACACTATGCCACGGAACTGTATTGTATTAATGTCGTTAGCCCTTTGAGTCCTATTGTCAGGAGAGAGGTGGGAAATAAATAAATAAAATAATAAAATAAAATAAAATAAAATAAAAGCATTTTGCATGGCTTTGTTTTTTGTTTTTGTCTTCAAATTGTTGTCTTCAGGTCATTGTAGTGTCTTCAAGTCATTGTAGTGATTTCTGTGTTGGACTATCACTCAAGCCCTCAGTTCAAATGCCCACTTGACCATGGAAACTCACTGGATGAAACTGGGCAAGTTAAATGCTCTGAACCCCAAAGGAAGACAAAAGCAAACCCCTCAGAACAAATCTTGCAAAGAAAACCACATGATAGGTTTGCCTTAGGGTTGCCATAGATCAGAAACAACTTGAGGGCACACATGAACAAGATGATCCCATCACAGGGTTTTCTTAGTAAGATTTCTTCAGAGGAGAAGTTGCCATCCTCTTCATTTGCCATCCTCTAAGGCTGAGAGAGTGCGATTTCCCCAAGGTCACCCAGTAAGTTTCTATGGCTGACCAAACTATACAGGGGGTTCAGGAAACAATTGTCTACCATAGTTTCCTATTGCTGCTGTTGTTGTATGCCTTCACTTCCACCTTATGGCAACCCTAAGACAGACTTATCACAGCAGTTTCTAAGCAAGATTTCTTTAGAGAAGGTTTGCTATTGCAGTTGACAGTAAGAGGACAAGAGCCATTCAACATTAGAATATGCTGCCTCGGAGTGTGGTGGAGTCACCTGTTACCCTGATTTCTGGGGTCCCATGGGGGACACCTCAATGTGCTCCAAATGTTGAGGAATGGGAATTAGCTAGAGCACAAGCTAAAGCAATGCAAGAGGCAGGGTAACCTAGCGAGATCTTGAACCCAATATTTACGGGGTCAGACCAAGTTACAAACCAAGCAAAAGTAAATTATAATTGTTTTTCTTTATTTTAAAAAACAGTCACTGCGCACTTACGCACTCACTCACACAGACCTAAGAGAGTAAAGGGAGGAGGTTTGATAGAGGATTTTGAGAGGGATTTTTCAGGGGAAATACTACACCTGATCCTGTAGCCCGGGTAGCCAGAAGACAGTAAGTTGGAGCCTTCGGAGATTCTCAGCACGTAGAAGCTGAGGGGAAGGCTCGGCAAACAGAGCAGCAGCAAGGCGGGATGGAGGCCAAGAGCGATCCGAAGAAGCACTCAAAATCAGGGGTTCTTATAGGAGGAAATGTGCCTGTAGGGTAGTCTGTTCCTGGGGAAAACAATGGGTTTCGGGTTGGAGACAAAACCTCCGAAGGTCAGTACTTAGAATGATTGGATTTTGTTGGCGCTGTCAATAGCGCAGACAGTATGCAAATGGGGAGTGCTTAACAGTTGGCTATTTGGAAGCGCTAATCTCATTAAGCTGCTTGTTCAGGGCAGAGAATCTTTTGTATGCTTCGTGCATACTTAATGTAGTTTTAAAGTGTACTTGCCCGGAGGTCTCCTGAACCTGCTTGCTGGAAAATTACTGGCCTGGCTGAATTTGTCTTGTATTTTTCAGCCGGTTCGGCCGTGTCTGTGTGCGTGCCTGTCCGGGGGCCTCGCAAGCACGTGGAGGGGAGCAGTTTGGAATGGCCAATCTTTAGATATTAAATTAATTTTAGTAAGCCTTGGGTTCGGACTATAAACCACAGTAACACACCTTCTTTGGAAGTTTTTAAAATGAGGCTGGATGGCCATTTGCTGAGGGTGCTTTGAGTGAATGTTCCTATGTGGCTGGGTTTGGCCATTGTGGTCTCTTCCAACTCTATGATTCTGTGATTCTATGAGGCCAAGTAAGAATTCAGACTTTGGTCTCCCTGACTCCTAGTTCAACACTTAAACCACTACACCACACTGACTCTCTTTCCAAGGCTAGTAGGTCTTAGTTTCCTTTTCAGGACCAAGACACTTCAAAATACATTGCCTTCAAAAAAATATAACTTCCAGCATAATAGTGCTGATGGGAAAATTCATGAACACTGCCCCTTATCCCAGTTGTTGTAAGGCCTGGGGCTAAACTCAGAGGAAACAGGAGAAAAGCCTGAGGAAGTGTCCAGTGATTTGGTTACCCTTTCTACTGAAAAAGCCCACACACTCCAGGCTTGTGAGCCCTGGCTCCACTACACTACTGCTTTAAATTACCAAGAGCACCTATTAGGAGAGGGTGGTCATGCAGTCCCAGCCCCTTTTAAGCAGGCCTCCGGACACGACCCAGACAATTTTTCCTTGGTGAGGTGTGTGTGTGTGTGTGTGTGTGTGTGTGTGTGTGTGTGTGTGTGTGTTTGCATGTGCATGCACATGTGTGTGTCTGTGTTTTTCAAAAAGAAAAAGGGCAATAAAACCCACCCCTATGCAGCCTTAAAAATGCAGCAGTTTGCTGTATTTCACTCTACATCATCCCACAACTTCCCCACAGCTGAAAAGTGGCCTAAAATCACTCTGAAAATGGCATCACATCATTCTCAGGTTGCCCTGAATGTGTTGCTAGAACTCTCCAGGGAATTCATGAAGAAAAATTGGCCTCCTCACCTTATGCAGACACTTTGTGGGATATCTCCTGTTCCTGTTGATAAGCCTGAAATGGCTTTACTATTTATTACTCTTGCCAATGTTGTAAGGCAGTTATGTCTTATATTTGTTGCCTGCACTGAATGTCTTGTTGTGCTTAGCCTCTGAAGGCCAAGGATCTGGCCTCTGAAAGAGAGTTGGTAGAAAGAAGGAGCCAGGACTTGGATAAAGAGGGGCAGCTCTCTTCCCCCTTTATGCTGCTAAATTTTGCAGGCATTTCTCTAATGGGTTTAAGTGACATAGGCCCTTTCCACACGGGGGGGGGGGGAACACGGGGTAACACAGGGTAGGATGACCTCACCGGGAGGTCGTCTACACCATGGGGTGCGCTAGGGCGGTTAGAAATGTGGAGTTTCCCCACCTCAAACTGCCCTCGTGTGGCCGCGGGGGGTGGCGCCGTGTGTTTTATAAAGACCACATTTCATGTGGTCTTTATGAAACATGCACGCACTAGCCCATCACAGCACCCCATGGGGAATTGCAGGGGCATGCAAGCACGTCCCTGCAGAGCTGCCTGGGGTCAGGCTTCCGGCTGACGTGCTTCTCCGATTGGCGGAGAGCTGCCAGAAGCCGCCAGCTGCCATTTTGGGCACTGCCGGGCGCCACCAGGCACCGCCGGTGTGTAGAGTGGCGAACACGCACTGCTCCCCGCAGCAATGGATCGAGGTAAGCTCCGTTCCTGTGTGTGCCGCCCCGTTTCCCCACGTTTCACGCCCCCCATGTGGAAAGGGCCTTAAGTAAATGAGTAAATAAGGAAAGTTCCCACAGAACAAAGACGTGTACATGGATAGCAGTCAAATCTTAATATTTCTTTCTGGCTTTAGCTGTTAAGTGCAAATGCAAAGGTTTCCAGTGGCTGTTCAAGATTTTATTTTTGAATGTTCCATTTGACCTACATGAATAAGTTAGCTGAAGTCGTAAAAACAAAGGACCATCTTTCAACTGGTCTAAAGAAGAAACATCCAATCAACGCTGAAAGAAAACTCACCAGGAAGAGCAATAGCTAAAGAAATAACTCTGCTATTTTCAGAGCCCTAAGGGTTAAATCAACAGCTGAGGCCATTTCTACACTGTTACAGTGCTATTATTCCACTTTCAACATCCTAGGAATCCTGGGCTTTGCAGTTTAGGTAGGAGCCTTAAGGGATGTTGAAAGCGGAACAATATTACTATAACAGTCTAGTGTGGAAATAGCCTGAGACACGGATTAGAGGGAAGCACTTTGAAAAGTATTGCCATACTGAAAAAAGCCACATGTCTCAAATTACCTTTTCGTTCTCAATCTCTGCTGGACTTTGACAGTTTCAGGTACCTGGTACCCTCAGTGTTTGACAACTAGGTATTGGTGCAACATTAGCAATTTGCACTGATGGCTGAAGCAGGGCTTGGAATTTTCTTTCTTTTTTCTTTCAAATACCACTCCCAGAATCACTCAGGCAGCATGGCCATTAGGTATTAAAATTCCATGCCTTTCTTTCCTTGTCTGGCTCCAGTGAGCCAACAGGAAGCAATGGTACCATTACTGCAAATCTCTCTACCACCACTGGAGGATTATTTCTACCTTGCTCCTTTTTTTAAAAAAAAAGCACCATTCCCTACTAAGCATGTCCACTTTTGTCAAACCTGATTGTACTGAGAAGTGGGATGACAGAGGATTAATTTGCACTCTCCCTGCCAAAGTGGGGCAGTTGGATGGTCAGTTATACTGGTAATGAACTGCTTAGTTGGGGGCCTTGGGATTATGGGTTAAATCAGGAGTGGGAATAATTTGATTCTCCAGATATGGCTGGAAGTCATCTCCAGCATTTCTTACCTTTGGCTATGCTGACCTTAGCAGCTGGGAGTCACAGTCCGAAAACATCTGGAGGGTTGCATGGTTACAGCACCTAGGCTAAATATAGTATGAGCTTGCCCAGAGTAAACCAATGGGACTTAACAATAGTCAAGACCATCAAGTCCTAGTCATTTCATGGAAGGGATAATGTTGCATTTATCCTGCTAGCTATGACTAATTATTTTTAAAGTAACATTCCCATCTCTGTTTAAGGATTTTCATATATTTACAGTTAGTGTGTAAACCAGCATGGCCTTTATGTTACATTACTTAAACTGAATGGCAAGCCTTATAGAAAGGTAAGACAGAACCTCCTCAGAACATTATGTTCTTAGGAATGCTGTTCCAATGGCTATTCAGGTACTAGCTCCTCAATAACTATACACCCCTAAGGATTGTTTCATACGAAGCATCTTTTCTATACAGAGATGTGTATGAATGAGACCTTAGCCCTTATTACCTGTTTTAAGTGTATAATTGGACCAAAGGTGCTTTCAACTTACTTCTCTGTGTAGGAAAAATGCTTTGTATGAAGCAGCCTTAAGGTGTATGTAATTATGGTTTATACAATTGCACTTCAAAAGCTGCAAAAGTCATTCTTGAAACTGCCTTGACAACTCTAGGTTACTCCCTATATCATTTTTCAATGATGACACAGTTCATCTTACTCTCTGAAAGTAGAAAGTCACGCACCTAAGCAGACAAGCATAATAGCACTTGCATTGGAGCTCCCAAAGGCAGCTAAACATCTGAACCCTTCCCAAACTATACATTCTGAAGATTTAAATAGAGATGGTCATAAATTCTGACCCACCCATCCCCTGTCCAAATTTCTCTCTGGACTGGGAGTTCCAAAATGTCATAGTTATTTTTTATCAGAGCAACACTGATAAGCTCACACGCCACCTCCGAATTCTAATTTCCAAAATTTTCAAAAAGCAAACATATTCTGTTCTCTTTTTCCTAGCTTGACTTTCCATTTTGAGGGGTCAGCAACAGACACTGGGGGAGAGGGGTCCAGAATATTAGCATGGCACTTGCAACTAAAATGCAATACTAAAATGAAATGTGCTTGCAATAATAAATTTCTTTTTGTTTTCAGTTTCCTAAAAGCAGCAAGGAAAGTGCCAAAGCAGACAAGCAAATTCCAGAATTAATGCTGAAGAGTTTCATTTTGCCAAGTGTCACATGCCAAGTGTCACCAGTGTCACATGGTGATAGAAAAAGAATGGAGAAAAATCAGATAAATTCACCTTTCCTTCCCTATTAGATCCAGGAAATAAAATGCTCAATCCAGCTGCCATATACAAAAAAGTACCGTATATTAATCAAAGACACTTTGCAATCTTTCTGCAGCTTTAAAATCTCCCCTAGCCTATTGATTCATACAAGGAAAATCCTCAGTGCTATGAGGAGATATTAGGGGCAATACAGAATCATAGAATCTGAAGGGCCATCTAATCCAGACCTGCACAACTTGGCAGTAGGTAAGGGCCAAAATTAAATAGGCTACATTTCTTCAGGCTGCAGACAGGTTTTTAACGCCTCACTTTCCAAGTAAAGTTATAATAATGGTATAATAATGTTTTTATTTGCAAAATAAATTATAGTATAATTAATGATTAAACTATTTTTCAAATAAAATAAACCCTATTATAAAAAAGGGAAATTAGGGAAGTCTTAGGTGGAACTTCTTTTCCTGCAGTTTGAAGCCTCCTCTGTGTCTTTGGGCCTTTCCAGACTACACTGTTATAGTGCTATTACTCCACTTTCAACATCCCATGGAATTCTGGGGTTTGTAGCTTACTGAGGCCAAAGAGTTGTCTGGCTGAGAGTTCTAAATATCCCTCCCTAAACTGCAAATCCCAGGATTCCACAAGATGATGAAAGTAGAATAATAGCACTATACTAGCGTAGTGTGGAAAGGCCCCAAATCTCTTAAGCAGCAGAAAACAAGCTTGGTCTATCTTTTATATGACATCCTTTCAAATAAGAGTTTCACAAAAGTTCCTTTTGGTGAATTACAACCTCCCAAAATCCCAGGTAGCATGATTACTGACTGGGGAATTCTGGGAGTTATAGTCTTAAAAAAACATGCTTTCAAACTCTGGGTAAGCTTTTATCTCACCAGAGTAGACTTGGTGAATTATTGCTGTTGTGTGTCTTTGAGTTGTTTCTGACTTATGGCGACCCTAACACAAACCTATCACTAGATTTTCTGGAGCTGAGAGTGTGTGATCCGCCTAAGGTCACTCAGTGGCTTTCCATGGCTGAAAAGCTCAAATCTTGCCTCTGCTACAAACTCACTCAGCAATCTTAGGGAAACCTCCTTCCTTAAATTTCACCCACCATCACCAATATACAACATGAGGAATGACAACATTGGCCATTTCTGCCCTATACTGTTGTAGTGCTATTATTCCAGTTTCAGCATCCTGTGGAATTCTGGGGTTTGTAGTTTCCTGAGGCTGAGAATTCTAAAGACCCCTCCCTAAACTGAAAACCCAGGGCTCCATAGCATGTTGAAAGTGGAATAAGAACACTGTAACAGTATAGGGCAGAAATGGCCGCTGTCTTACCCTCTTGACCTGTTGTTAGGATGACTGAGATAATGCAGATGTGGCAAGTGGTGATTAGACAAAACCAGTAAATATTGGAAAGACAAGAGAGCTATACCTTAAGAAATGTAGCAGTGTTTAATTTGCAAAAGATTTGCAAAAGATCAAATGGGAGGGGAACAATTTGGGGTGGCAGGAAAAAAGTATTATTTATGAGGAAGGAGGAAGAAAATAGATTTGGAGGATAAACAAGGGGAATTCCAGATGGTGTGTGTGTGGGTGGAATTTATGAGGGTACATGCCAGAAAAGACCTAAACTGCATTTTTAAAATGCAATATTTAAATGCAATTTAATTTTTTCCGATGCAATTTAGGAGGGATGGGGGTGAATGAGGACACAGACCTGAATAAGCTGCTTCCCACAGAGGGTCCCAGTTCACCATGTAACAGTCCATGTTGGCTTGCTCAGGGAGGAGGATACCACCTCCTTTCTTGCCCCTCTAGCCCCAACTGGTCTTCTCCTTTTCCCAGGCACTTCCACCCTTACTGCCCATCCAAGCGAAACAGAAGGAAAAGAAGCAACTGCCACCATCTTGTGCAAGGGCAAAAGGTAGCATCAGCTCAGCTTTCTGCTGCCCCCTGAAGGGAAGGAAGAGGGAACAGCCCAGCCGAGTTCATTCAAAACCATCAGCAACGTAATTGCTGAAACATTTTTCAGCCCTCGCACTCACGAGCGATGCAGGCCGCATGAAATCCTTTGGTGGGCTGCATGCAACTCCTGGGCCATATGTTGTGCAGGCCTGATCTGGTCTAATCCCTGCCATCCCAGAATACACAACTAAAGAATTCCTGCAAGATACCCATCCAGCCTCCATTTAAAGTCTTCCAAAGAAAGAGAGTGTCCACTTTCAACATCCTATGGAATCCTGGAGTTTGCAGTTTAGGGAGGGGCATTTAGAATTCTCAGCCAGAGAGCTGAGAACAAACCCCAGAATTCCACAGGATGTTGAAAGTGGAATAATAGCACTATAACAGTGTAGTGCAGAAAGGCTCTATAATTCTCTGAGGCAGTCTGTTCCACTGTCAAATAGCTCTTACAATAAATAGGTTCTCCCTAATGTTTAGGTGGAATCTCTTTTCGTGCAATTTGAATGTATTGGTTTGTGTTCTAGTCACTGAAACAGCAGAAAACAAGTTTGCTCCATCTTCTACATGACATCCCTTCAGATATTTAAAGGTAACTCTCATGTTACCTCTCATTTCTCTTTTCCAAACTAAACATGCCCAACTCCGTAAGTTATTCCTCATAAGGCTTGGTTTCCAAATCTTTGATCACCTTACTTTCCCTTGTTTGGACATGTTCCAGTTTGTCAATAGCCTTTTTGAACTGTGGTGCCCAGAAATGGACATAATATTCCAGGTGAGATCTGAACAGCGTGAAATAGAGTGGCACCACTCCTTTCCTCAGTCTGGACACTCTGTTCCTGTTGGTGCAGCCCAGAATTGCATTGGTTTTTTTTACTGCTGCCTCAGACTCTTGACTGCTGCTTAGCTTTTGGTCTACTAAAGCCCCTACATCCTTTTCCCATATACTGCTTTCATGTATACTATAGCAGTCAGAGTACTGGACTGAGATTTAGGAGATGCTAGTTCGTGAGACTTTTCTGAGCCATGAAACTCATCAGGTTACGTGGAGGATATTGCCCTCTCTTAGCCTGATATATCTCACAAGGTTGTTGTAACAAATTAGGAAGAGCCACACACACTGCTTTGAAATCATTGAAGGAAGGGTAACTGACTGAAATAAATGAACAAATATTTGATGGCTGGGCTATTATAGCAGTGTGGTGTAAACATAAGAGATAGCTAGACATCTCCTATATGCACTGCTGCTTGCTTTCCTTTCTACTGTGGGTCAGTTTATAGTGGGAAACAGCAAGTGATTTCAACTGTTCTTTTAGCTCTGTTCTTTCAGCTGTAATACAATACAAGTTTAAACTGGCAGTTCATCTATTCATAATAGAATTCCACACTGTCTTATTCTGGTATATTACTAAACACTTGACTGTGGTCTGATGACAAGTGGTCTTTATTTAGAAGATGTGTTTATCCTGAAAAGCTGTAGGGCAAATAACTGAAGAACTGGAAAATCATGAGGCTTCTTCAGAAATCAGAGAATGCAACCTTGGAGCAGAATAATTGCAAGTCTCTTGAAAAGGATTATAGGACCTTCTTGAGTCGAAGAATGCGTGTTCAACATGGGCTGTGCTTCCATACTTGTGAATCACTGCTGAGGGCACCAGGTCACCCTCACAACTCTCAAACATCTATTCCTATGTGTGTGTTACATACTTGTGCCTTGTGAGGCATTTCATTTTTAGGAAACATGACTGCCTGGGCAATGTAACTGTTCTGTTCTCACCAGTTGAGTATTTCCACCATCTGGGATGACTAAGGGAGGATTCCAAAAGGGTCCAATTGCAGGGTTTCAGGTGTGTGGTAGTTTCAGCCAGTATTTCTGCTCTTCTCTATCCAGACTTGTGGGGTATCACTGCTCCTGCAGGTCTCCAGCTGAGGTATTCAACTGACAAAAAATGATCCCAGGACAAAGGTATTTGCTTTCCTCTGGAAAAACTCAAGCAATTATGTGGAAGTATAAGAAGGTGAATGTGAGTGTATCCTTCTCACCGACGTGGTTCTAATTATGTGAAAGCATGCAACGTTTGCTCAACATCAGTCAAAAGGCTTAGGGTAGAGTTAATAAATCAGAAGCTGTTTTGTTTTGGGTTGTTTTTGTTTTTGTTTTTTTGCTAAGAGGTGCAATAAAGAATAGCCTGGCTAGTTTTACATTTTGAACAACAGTATTATGAAAAATCATCCTGCATAAAGCAATCAAAGCAGATTCCTGCTATGTTGCAGAGAGGTGTATTGAAATACAAAACAGTTTCTTATTTATGTATTGTTTATTAGTGGCATTTATATATGGGTCCCTTTCACACTAAACAATTACAGTATTATAATGCCACTTTAGCTGCCACGGCAACGTCCTATGCAGTCCTGGGGTTTGTATTCTGGTGAGGTACTAGATGTCTGTGGCTGATAATTATAAACAGTCCTCCCTAAACTACAAATCCCAGGATTCCATAGGATGTTGCTATGAAAATTAAAGTGGCTATGACTATGTAATGTGAAAGGTCCCCTGATTTTTCTTTCAATGAGCTAAAGGTGGAATGCATGACTGTCTTCCTCCCTACTTTGTCTCCTACCACAGCAGCCCTCTGATGTAGGGCAGGCTGAGACAATGTAACTGGCCCAAGGTCACTCAGTGAATTTCATGGCTCCATGAAAACTTGGTTCAAGCTTGCTGATGTTGTTGTGTGCCCTCAGGTTATTTTTGACTTACAATGATTCTAAGGTGAACCTATCAGCAAGGTGTCTTGACAAGATTTGTTTAGAGAAGGTTTCCTACTGCCTTCCTCTGAGGCTCAGACTTACCCAAGGTCACCCACTGGGTTTCCACTAGGATATCCCCAAGTCCTAGTCTGTCATGGACCAGGAGTCAGCTCCTCCAGGTGAACAGCAGTCTCAAAGGAGAATGAGCAGACGTAAGTGCACCGGGAGCTAATCAGGCTGGGATGAGAGTTGCTTGGTTTCAGCCTTTTTAAGGAAGGCAGAGGGTGATGGCCCAATGCCAGAAACAACTCGTGTGTTTGCTAGCCGTTACCTTTTGTGCTACAGATTCCCTGCTCACTATCTGCCTGGTTTCTCTGACCCTGGACTGTCTGAACTTGTTGCTCACTGGATTCCCGAACTTTTGGATGGAGTCTTGATTACGTTTCTGCTCTACTCTGAACAGGGAAGCTTTGCTGCCCACTAAGTGTCTCCTTTCGACTGCAAATGGCCTCCTACTAGCCTTGAACTCAATTGTCTGGCAATAGACAGCCTGAGCCTACAATATAGTCCAATATTCAAACCATTACACCACTCTGGCTCTCTTGGTTCAAGCAGTACTTCTGAAATTAGCAGCAGAGAATTTACTTCACATCCTGTACACACATGGAGCTTGAAATAGAATTCTTTCTTTATAGGTACATAAATTTTCAGGTTCATAACTTCAGTATCAAATTACTGTCAATATGCATAAAATAGCCTTAGTATTCCCTGAAATTCCTTTCAAAGAATCACTTTTTTGGTCATGGTACCTTACTGAGAGCCCAGAACAAGAATGGATGGCTTTTGCTCCTTTCCATCAGAATAATTAAGAAATGTAAAACTGTTGTTTCTAAGACACAACAGCCAAAATACAAACCTTTTAATTAATGCATACCACTGGGGTGGAGGAGACTGATCACGTTTATTGACATTTTCTGAACAAATGTGTAACACTTGATCTTGAGGGAAAGGTAACAGTATCCTTATGAAGGATTTTCAAATATTCAAGAAAATTATGATTTAGAACAATTAATCTATAATCCTAATTAGTGCAGTTTCATAAGTGTCCACTCCAGGTTTCTTTGGAATATGCGGTGCTTTGCTAACACAAAGGTATTAAGTGTGCAAAATCTGAAACATCTTTCAATTAAGAGCTATTGGTATAATGTACTCATTTTTGCCATGTAGGTTTTTCTGCCAGTTTGAGATACCATTATAACTATCAATTCAAAGCACCAGAGACCATAGCAAAAGATACCAAGCACATCAATTTTTTAAAGAAAGCATAAGTCAATAAATAATAGACCATTCTCTTTTAACAATGCACATACTTTAGAAACCAATGGTATATATCTGCCTAAATCACACTCCTCCTTTTGATATCTCACATTTCCTCTTCATTTATCTCTGTATTGGCAAATTATGATGTTCCATCCTCCCAGAAGCAATCTACTTGTCTACCTAGAATAAAATGATGTCTTCTAATATCTTGATGTCCAGTCACAAGAAGTATGCAGCTCAGAAAAGTGTATACCTTTTTATTTTATTTATAGGTGTGTTAGATATTTGGCTCCCCTGCGTTCAGACAGTTTTTCAGGGTAAGGAAGACACTAATGTGTGTGTAAATGAAGAACAATGTAGCAAGCAAAACACCATAAATAACAACAATATGTATTTCAACTTAGACCATGTCATCAATAAGTGCTCAGTTAAAACATTCTTAAAATACTGAGACTCTGTACATCATTAGGCAAGCATAGCTTTATCTTTAAAGCGTCATCTTGTTCAAGCTTCGCCTGCCTGGTGCCATCCAGATATTTTTGGCAGCCCCCTTTAACAAAGCCCATCAGCCAATGGTCAAATATGATGGGAGTCCAAAACAGGTGGAGGTCACCAAGCTGGGCAAGAGTGCTTTGATTTGAGTAAGTGCAATTAGGTATAATGGGATAGGTAATCCCCCAAGTCTTAACTCCATTTTATGTGACTAGCTACCAGGTAAATGTGTTCTCAACAAGAAAGCTTCATCACACCAGATATTCTGCTGAGATGTACACAGGGAACAGCTGATGTTGGTGGCACTGGCAGCTGTCTAGAGCTTGTAAAATTACTTTTGCAAGCAGTGGCCAGTGGCTGTGCTGGCCCTGGGATTCTGGAAGCTGTAGCCCCAAATGCAATAGTCCCTGTGCTGGACTTGATTCTCAAGGAAATGGCTACTTCATCAAAGAGAGGTCTACTTCCCTGTAGGTCTCAACCTAATGAAGACAAGGAACTGACATTGATAAGGTAAGGATGTTTCAGGGAAATCAGAAATTATGTCCTGTATAAAAGGCCACAATCCCATGGCAGATTTTTTTTTTTAATATGGAAAGTCAGTTGCTGTCATCTCCAGAAGAAGCTCTCCAGACGTTTTGTAATATTCTCTGTGTGGCCATTAGCTAAGAATTATGGGAACTATAGTCCAAAAATCTTTAATCTCTAGGAAGGCCTGACAAAACTCCTGTCAGTCATTTTGGAGAGTTATGGCCACTCAATGCAGGCAGTACTGAGCTAGATGGATCAACTGTCTGACTCTATATGCATTATATTGTGCATTATGGTGAAGAACTCTGTGTGCTGTGTTCAGAGCTGATAGAAGTTACTTTCTGTTGTAACTTACCACAGAATCTCTCAACCTTGCATCTGAAAGCTGTCATCCCCCAAAGTATCTTTTCCCAGGCTGTGGGTTTGCACTGCTTCTGAATTTCTCATGGATTCTGCCTCCTTCTTTCTTTTTGCCACCTTATCTTGAGACAGATCTGATTTCATTATCTCCTGTCAGCTCTCCAAATTAAAGTGAAGAACTCTGCTTAGAAAGAGAGCTGTGAATCACCCCTTCTAGTCTATCTGACACATCTGACTGAACTCCTTATGGGGAGGATAATAGTGACAGATCTCATGGACATATGTGGGCTCCATCTTCTCTTTTTAAAACTTTATTCTTTCATAATCACACTAATAAATAAACTGATGGTACAAGCAGACATGCTGTGGGAAATCCATAATAAGATGTTCTGACTTTAAGAAACCAGCAGACAGAACTAGGCACAGGGAGGTCTGGCTTTGGATTGCGGTAGCAGGTTAAAAGAGGATAGTATTTAACCCTTTCCCTCTTGCTATTTTCCATCCCACCTCCAGCCACTGATTGCACCCCACTGAATGGACCCCAGCACCACCTGGCTGCCATTGCACAGCCAGGAAGAAGTCATAGTGCAAAGTAGTACTGGATGTCTCCTTGTTCAATACATTAATATATACTTAGACTGTGATGACCCCTCAGTTACACCAGGACGATACCAACCAAAGTCACTGAGGTCACTATAATTTCAGTTTTGATCCAGCAGTTTCCCCTCCGTCTCTGAGCATAACAAGAGTCAAGGGACTGCTTATGTTCTGTGTCACTTTCCCAGTTCGAGCCCATCCTTAAGCACTCCTGTTTTCACATAGGCATGATGTAGAATTGCATTGTACAATCTTTTTGCTAACCATTCATAATGTGAGACAGGGTGACGAAACATACAGTAGGATGATGTGACATATCTTTCAATGCATCTACTGTGCCAAATGAGATGTTAAGAGGGAAAATGGATGATGGACAGAGAATGGTGACAGCTCTGTGACTTGTAAAACTTAGTATCAGCTTGTCTCCCCTTTATAGTATTCTTTCATTTATTTGATTTATATCCCATCTTTCTTCTAAAACTGGGACTCAAGGAGGCATACAACAGGATTTTAAAAATTAGTAGAAATAAAAGGACTGTAAGTAATGACATTAAAATGAAGTTAAGTATATTTTGATAATAAAATGCAACCAGATTGGAAGCAAGTTTAAAAACACATATGTAAAAAGGACAGCACCCCACCCCCATTAAAATTCTCTTCCTTATCAGCCAGGCAATTGCCCAGTGCCCACCAGAATAAAAGATATTTTTCTGTCAGTGGAGAAGGCTCCCAATGTGACTTTCCTGGAAAGGGAATTCTACAGCCTCAGAGCAGCCACTGAGAAGGCCCTCTTTCACATACCCATGAAATGTACTTCTGATGGCAATGGAACTGAAACAAAGGTCTCCCTCAAAATCTCAGAGATCAGGGCCATTTCCGCAGTAGGCTGTTATAGCGCTATGATTCCACTTTCAACATCCTATGGAATCCTGGGGTTTGCAGTTTCGGGAGGGGCCGGCCCCTCCCGAAACTGCAAACCCCAGGATTCCATAGGATGTTGAAAGTGGAATCATAGCGCTATAACAGCCTACTGCAGAAATGGCTCAGTTAATAGAATTGTTCCAAATGGAGGGCACCTAGAGCTACCAATGAAAAGGCATTGTTTAGCTATCCCATGTGCCCCTCCTTAACATATTGTTGTTGTT
Organism: Iguana delicatissima; assembly: GCA_948472985.1. NCBI lineage: Eukaryota > Metazoa > Chordata > Lepidosauria > Squamata > Iguanidae > Iguana > Iguana delicatissima. The sequence goes on along the minus strand of CAOKZL010001691.1, from coordinate 74,810 downwards.
GTTTTCCCTCCTGGGGAAAAGTAGTGGCAGGAGGAAGGCAAGCATGATGTAGTTCTTTGAATGTTGGACTAGGACTCTGAGATCAGGGTCTGAATTCTTGCTTGGCCATGGAGATCCCGTGGGTGACTTTCTGCTCTCTCAGCTTCAGAGGAAGGCAATAGCAAACACCCAGGAGTAAATCTTGCTTAGAAAATGCTGTTGTAATAGGTTTGCCTCAGGACTGCTATAAGTTGGAAAGGACTTGAAGGCATATAACCACAGCAGCAGCAGCAAGCATGGGAAGGTTACAAATGCTAGACAACTGCTATCTGAGTCCATGTATAATTTTGTAAATAGGTCAATGTGATTGCCAATTAAAGCTTTGCTGAAAGCACCCTAAATTAGCAATGGATTATTTTTGTTTGTGCTTTCCCTTCCACTCTTAAGAGACCCCTGAAGCTAAACAATTTGTAGAAGGAATCTCTTCCTCATAACTTTGCTGTGAGTTGCTTTTTAAGCTCTGCATTTATACCCTTTTACCCTTTTACTCTTATCAGTCATCTTGACATGATCTTGTAAATTCCTTTTCTCATTCTTACTAGTAGTATCTTGGGCCATCTGTTGTGCTTCATTCTAGCAGGAGTCCTGCTCTTCCTCCATCACAGTTCATGGGTTTCTCTGTTAATTTCAAAAACCAGCTTTCATGGTTCCCCCTTATATTCTTCAAAAAGGCCCCAGGAAATACTAATGCCTTCCACTTGCTATTAACCTTACACATAGCATGAATGGAGCAGCCACAATCTTGTCAGTACAGTTTATTTCAGACATACAACCCCACTTCCTGGGTGGCATCTCTCCTATGTGTTGTGAAATAAACATTTAATTCCCCAAGGCCTCTAATTATTTAATACTGATCTGGGAAATATGGGGTGTTCCCTGGCTTGCTGGAGCAAGCCATTTCCTCCAGAATCTCTTGTATAACCACAAATCATTCAATTTCTTTCATGCACATCAGATGTCTTTGATAAAGTAAGAGATCTGATAAAAGATTGTGACAAGCCTTTATTTATTGTTTCGACAGCTTTGGATTTGAATGCCTCTGGGTGATGAACAAGATATTTAAAGCTAAGATATGATGAAGTTCAAAGATCCGAATCATTTCACTGTAATAGGACTAGCTGTAATTTAAGATGAGAGTGTGTGGCACTGTTTGCCTTTTGTACTGAAAATAAGAGCCTTAGGTTTTTTAAAAGTAAGGAATGGCTCCAAATAATGAGAATGGCTGATCTTTTAAAAGTTAGATTTGACAGAATTATTTTGCACTGTTGTGGTTTTGTTTGCTTGCTTTCTTAGTTTGAAAATCAGTATAAACAGCCTTTGGATGCCTTGATTCAGAATATATACAATTCCCCTAATCCTGGAAGGAAGGGAGAGGCAAACAGGCCAGTCTCTGGAAGTTGCTGGTTCCAAGTGCCAGAGATCTTGCCCTCTGCTGATTCTCCAGGCCAAGTAAACATACCAATGACAGTTGGTGGCTTCTGTGTCAGTGGACTGTGAATCTACTTGGACATTGAACCAGACTTCAAAGGAGTTGAACCCAGACTTCAACACATATTTGCCACCTTAGATAACTCCCTTAAAGTTCAATCTAAAATTGAATGTGGATTGCAGTACCCATTGACACTGAATCACCAGCAGTCACTGCACATGTTTTTTAAAGAACAATTGAAATTCCTCTTATTAAGATGGGTAAACCTAGGAAGAGAGACCATACTTTACTATATAAGTAGGGTCTGTGTGTGTGAGAGAGAGAGAGAGGGAAAGGAGAGAATGTGAATAATATTGCTGTGCTGTGTATGCATATTTACTGATATGAAGTAATTTAAATTCTGCTAATCAGGATTCAAAAAAATACTCTTCAGGTAAATTTCAAAGATAAAAAATAAGGCAGCCCCTGATTTCAGGGCTAAACTCTAGGGGTCAAATTAAATGATACGTTTATTACATTTTTCAAGAGATTGTCTCCCAAGTGGTAAAATATGTTGATTTGTCATAGCTCATGATTTTCCTTGCCTAAGTATCTCACATTTGCTGTATGTGTATAAACCTTCAAGTCACTGGTCAACTCATGGAGCTCCTATGAATTTCATAGAATTTTCCTAGACAAGGAATACTCAGAGGTGATTTTACCAGTTCCTTCCTCTGAAATATAGCCTACAGCACCTTGTATTCATTGGCAGTCTTCCATCCAAGTACTGACTGGAATTACCCTGTTTAGTTTCCAAGATCAGATGGAATCTAGTGCCTTTAGGATTCCACATCAAATGTGGGGCTTTGCATGTAGTAAGGATGAGCACAGATCATATTTTATTGGAAGTGGAAAATAAGCCTTTTATTGGTTACAGATGAATAGGCTTGACTCACAGCATGGGTCCAGATCTAGGGATTGGTCAGGCCTCCTGTCGGGCAATGGCAAACCAATTGTTGGTTGACTTACCTTCAGGCTGATGGAAACCCATTCACTCTGCACACTTACTGAGTAGCACAGGAATGATAAGTGAGAAGGAAAGAAGCTGCTAGTAATTTCTTCTGCCATTCTGAAGTTAACCAGAGCCAACTGCCCCTGAGCTGAATGTAGTTTACTCAAAGTCCTGTAAGGGGACTCCCCATACTAGATATGATGGGTGTTTGGGCCCTGCCTATCCTCAAACTGGATTCAACGCCCCAAGCCAAAGCCACTCAAAGTTTTGATAATCAATATTAGCAATATAATACTACTACTAACAATCATCTATAGATTGTTGAGGGAAGATGGATAGGGACCATGAGTGAAGATGATTGATTGTTGTCATGGGAGGGAAAGCCACTTATAGGTGTCAGGAATGGACCTGAATGAAGCCTTGACTTGTTCCCAAGCCCTTCTATCTGCTTGCCTACCAGGCTTTCCCACTCCATACTAGAGCTTGAGAAAAACATGTGGGCTTCTGGGAAAGAGAAACCTGGGTAACTTGAGCATCAGGGTACCCTGGTGCCCATCCTCCCTGCATCTGTAACCACAATCTGCAAATTGGTGGTCTTGATGAGCTTGGGAGTGCACATAGCATACTTTGTTTTATGATTGGTGATTTGAAGATAAACAGGTGCTTTATTTACAAGTCTGCTTGTTAAGATAGTTATCTATGAGAGAAATTCTGCTGTGGTAAGGCAACAGGCTAATCATAGAGAATACATATGCCCTTTAACATATGGTTTGACCCTAAAAGGCATGAGTTAAAAGCAAATAGGAAATGGAGGGGGCAACCCACTCAGCAAGTGTATAAGGATCAGCTAGAGATGAAACCATGAAAAGAGGCATCAAAAGTACTAGCACAGCCAAAGGAGTAGACCTCATTTCTTCTCTTTCCTTTTTTCCTCTCCTTTGCAGCATCTTTGTCAAGTGACATCTGATGGATGGAAGAAACTAATCAAGCTTCTCGGGATGGCTGATGGAATTGGTGACTGCTGATGGGAGGAGAAGTCTGATGGAATTGGCCTTTTCTGCCAAGCTAATGGTGCCTGCCTTGTCTCCTTGCTCTCAAAAGCAGGGTGATAGTTTTCTTCAAGTCCAACACATTCTTTTTTGTTGCTGTGCTGAACGGCAGCAGTTTATTTACATGGAAGCCAAGAAAGGGCAACTCAGCAATCCTGCTGCATATAAGCAGATCTTTCTTGCTCTTGATGCTCCCATTTCTCAGAAATGGACAAATTTTTGTTCTTGTCGGTGTTGCTATAGGGTTGTTCTACTTCTGTTGTTTTTTTTTTTAAATGATACTTCAATGCATGCTATCACCCTGCCTCATTTACAGGATTTTAGAAGAGGGCCAGATGTTTTCCACTTGTAATCCTCCTATGTTTTCTCACTTCCCATTTTCCTCTCATTTCCACAGAGGATTTATTAAGGAAGAAAGGATAGAACTGCTGCATGAGTTCTTTTCATTGGTAGTATGAAAAGCTGGGAGTATCCTTTGCCTTTGTGAGCTGTCTTGAGAGGTTTTTCAGTGCAGAGGTAGAATATGGATGTTCTAACAAATAAAATAAGAATCAACCAAGTTGCTACTTCACTCATAGCAGGAAATATACAGGTAATAAATGAGCTTTTTACTCAGATGGGAATCTGCGTGTTTTGTTTGTTATTGTTGTGTGCCTTCAAATAATTTCCTATTTACAGGGATCCAGAGATGAAAATATAATGGGTTTTTCTTGACAAGAGTTCTTCAGAGGGGATTTGCCTTTGCCTTCCTCTGAGGCTGAGAGAGTGTGACTTGGCCAAGGACAGTCAATGGGTTTCCATGGCTGAGTGGAGATTCAAACCCTGGTCTCCAGAGTTGTAGTCCAATGCTCAAACCACTACACTACACAGAGGATTTGTACTGAGGAGTAAGTAGCTGATGGAATGGGGTTTCCATTAGGGAAATGGCAGGTGGGGAAAGGGTTACCAATAGTCCTAATCCCAATCAGCCCATATACCCTGATACCCTGAGTGGCTTTTTTTTAAAAAAAGAAAGCAAAACTGGGAAACCTTATTCCCAAACCTCATCTGTCACATCTAATTCAGCCTGCATTAGGACATTGAAAACTCAGCCCACTTGGATCAACCTGGTATGGTTCTGGTTTCTGCTTCTTATTTAGGATGACCTCTTGTGTACAACCAAAAAGAGGACAAAAGAGAATATAGATTTGTTCAGAATTTATCTGAGCTAAATTTAAAATAGAAATCTGAACTAAGATATTATTACTGTTATTTACATAAAAATGCAATACATGCCACCAAATTATGGAGAAGATTGCCACCAGGGGTCATTTCACACTACACAATTATAGTACTATATTTGATTTTAAATGCCATGGAAACATTCAATAGAATCCTGAGTTCTGCCTTTGAGAGAGGGGTATTCAGAATCTTCAGTCAGAGAGCTCTATTGCACCACCAAACTACAGATCCCAGGATGCCATAGGATGAAGCCATGGCAGTTAAACAGGAATCATAGTGCTGTAACCGGGGCTCAAGAAAATTAAGACTGCAAGTACAGTAAATGTGAAAAAGAAAGCAACCCTCTGTGTGCGCATGCATGTAGGTACCATTGAGGATTGATTGATCTCTACAAAAGAGTGATGCAAAGCATCGTCCCCTGTTATACCTTCCTCTGAACTCAGACATGAAAAACTTAGTTTCTCTTTTTTTAATGCTTTTCTCACTCAGTTTCTCCAAACATTTAATCATTGGTGCAGCAGGTAGATGGCCCTTAGTGATCACAAGGCAGTTTCTCAGTGGTTTTGGAGGGAAGTGAAGAGGTGGTAGAGAGCATGAGAACTCAGCATTAAGATGGAATTCTCTATGCCAAGGAATGGAAAAAAGAAGAAATTCCTAGTATAGACTCATGGCTTATGGACGTTTATGAGGTATTAGAAATAGACAAATTAACAACGCTAATGAAAGACCAATAGTTAGATAACTCTAGAAAACAGTGGGAAGATTTAATTATATATTTCAGTGAGAAATGAGGAGATTCCTTTGTTATAGCTTTCAGGGACTGATATGATACATTTATCTTGTTTTGACTTCTTTTATTTCCCTTTGTCTAATTCTTGTATTGAGTAGATAATCTAGCGTCTGTTTGTATCTTGTGTAGATCTTCTTTCTCTGTAATTAAGTACCGTAATTATTGTAAACCACTACAAGAACATAATAAACTCTTTATGAATGGGTAAAAAAAGATGGAGGGTGTATGTGGCATGAAGAGAGAGAGGGAGAGGTGTAGGATAGGATACCAGGGGGCATGATGTAGATGTAGGGTAAAAAAATTGACAACCACTAAGATAAAGAGTGCTTTCAAACAAAGGGTTCTCCACTTTAAAGGATAATACTTAGCCCTCTGTGCTTGGCCATGATGTGTGTGATACAGAGGCAGAAAGCCCAAAACTGGACATTAAGGCATAGTCATATGCAGTGGTAACTGTTGACTTCTGCTCTGGGTTATAATCTAAGGCCATTTCCGCACAAGGTTGATACATTGTAGTAGTGTCGAATCCTCACCCTCATGTCTGCACATTGAACCATTTTAGTATCGTAGTTTTCCTCGTGGTTCTTCACATTTTCAGCTCCTAGAACAGTTCACTGCGATGTGAAACCACTGCATGTGAAAATCAGAAAAACTCCAATGTAAATCTCCCAAACCAGTTCTGCTTCGGTTTTCACCTACATGCAGAAGCGTAGCATCCATTCACATTGCTGAAGTGGTCAGCTATGGACATTCCCAGGCTGTCCCTTCCATCATTTCCGTTCCTATCTCTCTCCAGCCATCAAAGGACAGGCTGCCATCATTATTGTCTTCATGCATTAAACAGACAGTGGGCAGAGAGTAGATCTGGTAATGGACTGTTAAGACTCCCCCCCGCACATATCAGTGAACATACATACATATGCACAAATGTAGCAATGCAGAAATGTGTTTAAAATGTGTGTGTCTTTTAAAAAAACAGAACAATATCAGTGATGGCAGGGCAGGGTGAGAGAGGGGTATGGGAGTGGCCAGGGACTTGCTGTTGTGGATGCAGCAACAACTGTTCTCCACAGTAGTATGATGTAAAGGGGTTGGGGGACAGACAGCACAGTTTCTGAATCAGAGTATAAAAACATAACTCTTGACACATGGTGAACTGCTTCTCCCCTTTCTTGTGAAAATGGCCTAAATTTTAAAGAAGTAATCCATGGTGCTAAGCATTAACCCTCTGAATAGGCTTGGATAACTCCTTTAAAGTGTGGACTAAAACCTAGGGTGGATTCACAAACCCACTGATTCAGGTTCCACCAGCTGTCACTGGCTATGTATAACATTCTCTGATTTACTAAATGGAAATAATGACTCTTGATGGAAACAAGAGTTCCCATGATCCTTTCCAAGAAAGATTCCTTTTTTTTCTTTTTTTCTTTTTTCTTTTAGAAATGCTTTTATTGAGATTTAATTTCGAAAATACCCCCGAACACACTTGCAAGCTTAGGTCTTCCAGTTGAATCTGTTTATTTCCATTATATGCAAACATAGACCATTTCCTCACGGGGTGTGGGAATCGCCCTGTGATGCTACTCACTGGACTTTTGGGCTCCCGGTCCATGCTTCTCCAGAGCAGTGTGTGGCGCTGCTCCACACTGCTCTGGGGACGAAAATGGCGGCTTCCGGTTGGTCGAGGGTCTCGACCAACCGCTGAAGCTTGCCAGCCTAAGGCCCACCCCCGGCAGATCGCAGGCTCACACCAATACGAGCCCGCAAATCTGCATAAAGGAACAGGCTCACAATAGCACGCTCCATGCTTTTGAAAGACCTGTTTTTAGTGGTCTTTCAAAAGCACGCTGGACGACCACTTGGGGTCGTTCCAGAGCAGTCTGCGATGCGGATCTACGTTAAGTAGGTCTGACCCAGTCTGCTCCCAGGTGCAGACGTACTCCCTGGAGGACGCTCTGCCCCGTGTTAAAAAACCCCTGTGGAAATGGCCATAATCTCCATTTTACAGAGAAAAGAGCAATTGCATTATTTCTTTCTTTCATTTCTTATACATTTATATCTTTACCCAATCCAATACTCCTTTCCATTCTCTTTCAAAGTTCTGGATAGGTTTATTCTTCAAGGAAGATGCTAATTTTTCCATCTCTACCATATCCAGAACGTTTAGCTTCCACTCTTCTATATCAATATATTTCTTTTCTTTCCAGTATTTGCACATATGCCAACCTTGCCACAGTTATTAGATATAATAGTATCTTCTCATGGCTTCTTATCTCCCTTTGTTGTCCTATCATATTTAACAGATAAACCTCTGGTTTCATTTCAAAATTCAGCTTACAGATTTTTTGAATTTTATCATGTACCCTCTTCCAATTTTTTTTTTGCTATCTTACATGTCCATCACATATGAAAAAAATACTCCGTCTTTTCATCACATTTCCAACACTTTGCATTCCCAGTTTTAGTTATTTTTTGTAATCTTTCTGGGGTCATATACCATCTATGAAGCATTTTTTTTCTTTTTATTGCTAGGTCAAGATGTTTTTGTTTAAGAAGACTTTTTAAAAGCTGTCAGCAACAATCTGTTCCTTTTTAAACAAGCTATCATTTCATCAATGTATATGAATCATGTGCATTAATTTTTTTAAAAAATAAAGAAGTGGCTCACAAATTGTATCAAATGAATAGATGACATTAATTAAGAGGACCTGAAGGCAGGCAGGCATTAGAGCAAAGAGAAAAGACATACTTCTGGAGAGTTGAGGGCATGAAGACACATGAAGGCAAGACCAGTTTGACAATGATGTGGCAAAACTGTTTCAAAGTGTTGGGCCTCATGGGGAGGGGTATCATTTAGGCACAGTGAAATATCTTAGGCAGGCACAGTTTGAAACCCTAATGCTGTGCCACAGGACTTTTCTTGTTCATAGACTGGACAGCACTTGGAAGAAGGGTCTTGGGTATCTTTTTCTTATTTTAAGCAGGGCTATGGATCAAAGTAAAATGCATGAAGAGGAGATGTAATTCTTACCCGTTTGCTCCAGTGCAACAACCAGACATGGAAAAAGAAAACACCGTGAGTGTCTGTACCATGCAAGACCTTCTAGGGGAGCTCACCAGAGCCCATTTCATTCCATAAACTTCCGAGGCTTTAAATCAGCAGTGGCCAGCAACAGTGGAAGGAGGAGGGGATGCCTTTGTACTCCTGAAGCAAGCACTTTCAAAAATGTCCAAAAAATGAAAGAAAAGAAAAGAAAAGGCCAAAGCCCCCTTCTTTTAAAAAATTTTTTTTTAAATGTTAAGCACTGGGAGGGACAGCCTCCAGCCTACTTAAAAGCTTAACTTTGCCATCTAGGGACTTTTCAGCAGCAGCTCCTGAAGCCTTCCAGAACTGGTAATTCACTCCTTTTTAGGGGGAGAGGAAGGGCAGTCTGGGAAGCTTGAGGGGTTCAAGCCTAGAAAAACCACCTTGAAGGCCACATGTGGCCCCAAAGACACATTTTCCACATTTTAAATAGCTCTTCCCCCCTCCATCTCTAATTACTATAGAAGATAAAGGCAGAAGAAGTTCCAGCCTTAGAATGGAGAACTTTTGTGGAATGAAAGAGGACCCCCAAGTCAGAGGTCTGCCACCCCAGTTCCTGGCCCGTGCTTGAGGGGACATTAGATATCATTTTGATATCAACAGTTTGGCCTACTATACCCCTCTGTTCTCCACATGCTTGCGAGGCCCCCGGACAAGCACGCAAACAAGCGTGGTCGCTAATTGCTGGAATATTCAAAACAAATACAGGCTGGCCAGAAATAGCCAAACTGCTGCTTCAGGACCTCAAGGCAAGTACCCTCATTACGTATGCACGCCACATACAAAGACCTCCCTGACCTGAGCAGGCAGCTTGATTAGAAGAATCCTCATCTGTCAAGCACTCTGCGTTTGCATACTGTCTATTCCATTGTCAATTTGGAACTAACTCAATCATGCTAAATTCTGACCTTTCGGAGGCTTTTGTCTCCAGCCTGAAACTCATTGTTTTCCCCAAGTGCGGACCAGCCTGTGGCTACATTTTCCTCTTAAAAAACCCCTGACTTGGTGAGCTTCTGTGGATCGCTCCTGATTTCCATCCTGCCTTGCTGCCGCTGTGCCTGGCGAGCCTTCCCCTCAGTCCCACCTACTGAGACTACGCACCTTTGAACTTTCGCAGTGATCTACCCAGGCTTCAGGACAGGTGTGGTATCACCCAAATCAACAACCCCTCTTAAAAATCCCTCTATCCCACTCCAACCTTTTTTTCTTTAGTTCTCTGGGTGAGTGTGTTGCGTACACTATTTGATTGTAATTTAATAAAAAACACAATTATTATTTCAATTCTCTGTGCTCCTTGACTTGGCCTAACCCCGTAGACATTGGGTAAAAGATCTCGCTCCGTTGCCCTGCCTCTCGTATTGCTAGCTTGTGCTCTTGGCTAATTTCCCCCAACTTATATAATTCAGAGTGCATTTAGGTGTCCCTCCCGGGATCCCCAGAAAACAGGGTAACAGGTCTCTGGCCCCAGGTCTTATCTATGCATATAGCACCCAAGAGAGAAAATATGAGAATGAAAAGCTCCTTCTGGAGGATGCTTAGGTGGCCTCCTCTCTACTCTCCTTCCATTGGCAAGCAAAGACCTTTTCATTTAAATAGGCTTTTGAGCATTCACTGGTGATTGGGAAAATTATTTTAATGATGAGTAAGCACTCATTTCCTCTTACCCTTTCTTGTTATGTTTCAAACACTTTAAAATTGTTTTAATTTGGTGTTTGATTGTATACTATAATTCATTTGCTTTTAGTTTTTTTGCAGTGTTTAATTCATGTTATATATCACTTTGGGCCATGCACTGGGTGAAAGGAGATCTAAAATAATAAATAAATAGGGCCAGGCAGCTTCTGACTGATGGGTCAGATTCAAAGGTTCAATGGGCATCTGTCAGGAGTGCTTTAGCTGTCTATTCCTGCCTGGTAAGAGTTTGGACTAGATTGCTTTTGGTATCTCCTCCAGCACTATGATTCTATGCAGTCTGTGGAGTTCCTTATTCCTCATTCTGGCCACAAGCTTGTTCTACACTTATCTCCATTCAGTGATTGATCATGTCACTGAAGATACGAAGCATCTTAGGTCCAGTGAATATCTCTTGGTTCTAGGATTTATTAATTTCTTGTCAACCTATATTCCTTTCTTTTAAATATGCTTCCCTTCAAAGCTGATTAGTTTTGTTCTTACCATCTGATCGCTGCTGCTCCTATGGCTTATCTGTTTGTCAGCAATTACATTTTGCCTCTTTAGAGTATGCTACTTCTAATTTTTGTATATGGATGTAAGTCAAGGACAAAGTCCTCATTTTGAAAAACATTTATGACCGTATTATATTGTTTATTGCTGTTTGCTTAGTTAATTTGCTGAATTGCTTAGTAAGTTATTAACACATAATATCTTGATATTTATGTATCATTGCCTTATGATAGATTGTGAATTGCATTTTGCATGCTCTTTTCTGACACTGTGAATTGTTTTTGTATTATTGGCATATTTTATTTCAGCTTGATGTAAATAGCTGGAAGCATACTATATATGGAAAGGTCATAAATAAATAAGTGCACCTTCATTTTGAAATCAAGAGAATGTTGCAATATCTGCAAATCAAGAGGTTGTTGCAACAGTAATTTATTTTCCAAAATCACACAAAATTTTCAGCAGATAAACCTTAACACCTATATTGGTGCTGCAAGAAACCAAGAAGGAAAATCCAAAAGATTTTTTTCCTGAGATCTTTAAAAAAGCATTTGACTGATCTTGTTCTTCCTTTGCTGACTTCCCTGCTACTGGGGTCCATAATTCCACAGAGGTACATTATTTTCAAAGCTAGCAGACTGAATGAGAGTCAGCAGTTTGGTCCCTAAAGCTATTACAACATGTCATAGAACCTTCAGGAATACATCCAATCAGAGGACAGGTACAATATGTTCTGGATCCCCATCTTTCCTTTGGAATTTGCAGTGAGCAAAATGACAGTGAATATGTCAGGCTGAAAGCCCTGGGGACTGAATTCTTTAAGAGACCAACAGAGCAGGAAGCTGAGGTAGCAGGTGTTGGCATCATAATTAGACCCGTCCAACTAATAGATGGAGGGAAAGATGAAAAGGGAGTGCCATCTAGTGTTTTGTGAAGGCAGAGCAAAATCATATTAATTATCTAACTCCAAAAGTGCCAAGTCAATTGTTAAAAATGTGCTGAATCCAAAAATTGTTAAAAATACACATGAATCCAAAAAGCTAGGAATCATAAGACAGAGAGGATGGACTATACAGTCCAGTATCCTGTTGATAAAATACACAGGTGTTGAGTGTACTAAGTATGCAAAGTTACTTTTTTGGACAATGCAGAAGGAATATATCCAGCTGATGGTGGTAGAAGTGAGGTTACACATGGGAAACTATTGCAGATATCCAAAAAAATGCACAAAGAATAGTGTATCATGCACAATGGGCATTGCATACTGTCTCTGCAAATAGAAGTACATTCACCATCTCTCCTACATTGTGCCACAGTGGTATTCAGCATTGTGATTCTGTAGTGCCAGCATAGCATAACTCCACTGGCAAATATTTATGCTACACTGAGATGATGAAGTATCTCAGGCATAGATAAGTGCATGGAGAGCAACAGTGGTATAATGGAGTGTGAATGCCAGAAAGTGCACTTTGAACAGGAATAGTGATGTCATTGGCTAAAGACATGGCTTGGAGAGTTCTTTTTCAGAAGAATGAATATGAAGACATGTTGAATGAGCCATCCATAACTGAGCAGTGGCAGCCAGATGAAGGGGCAGCCAGAGCCATCTTAGCTACAGACTGTTATATTCACTGTTATATTCATTCTTCTTAAAAGGAACTTTCCACGCTCTCCTGGAATACAGGGTAACTGAGAGGTCTTCCTTGGGAGTAGCTGGATAGCTCAGGCAAAACAGTCAGGGGACTGCTGCTACCATCCTGTAACAGTTACTGGGTCAGGTTTTTGCCTCACTCTGGCTCCTGTCAGAGTTAGCTTCCATAGAAAGATAAAGAGCTGGGTGCTCCTGGGAAGACTAATAGTAGAGAGCTGAGGAGGGTTGAAGTTCATGTGTTGATTAACAACAATCAAACAGAACATTGTCTATAGACTTTATTTTTTCTCTCTCTCCTCTGCCCCAGAATAGATAAATTGGGATGGCTAAGAAAAAGAAGGTCTGCATATTTATAAATAGATCATAGCTATTAGCTATGTAATATTACATAGCTTAGGTGCATTAACAAATATTAGCATGCTTTATGACCATAAAGGCATCAGATCCTGTCTGATCTTTGAAACTAAACAGGACAAGGGAGTGGGTTTGTTTTCCACTGCTCCAGAGACTAGGACAGGGAGCAATGGATTCAAGCTGCAGGAAAGGAGATTCCACCTGAACCTCAGGAAGAACTTCCTGACGGTCAGAGCTGTCCACAGAGAAATATGCTTCCTTGGAATATGGTAGAGTCTCCTTTGGAGGTTTTTAAGTAGAGGCTGGATGGCTATCTGTTGGGAATGCTTTGATATGTGTTCCTGCATGGCAGGAGGTTGGACCGGATGGCCCCTGTGGTCCCTTCCAACTCTATGATTCTATGACCAGCCCCAATTAGTACTTGGATGGGAGACCTCCAACAAATACCAGGTGCTGTAAGCTATATTTCAGAGGAAGGAACTGGCAAAGCCACCTCTGATTATTCTTTGCCTAAGAAAACCCTATTAAATTCTTGGGCTTGCCATAACTTGACAGGTGATTTGAAGGCTCATACCCATATATATGACATTATGTTACTTCAGTGAAATATACAGTATACTATATATATATATATATATATATATATATCCTCTACTGCTTGTGTTGTCCTTTAATTGGTGACGTGTACGTTAACAGCTCTTGTTACAGTGCTTAGTTACAAACAGCTGCAGTTAGTGGCAGTTCCATATTCCCCAGATAGGTTTGTCACCTTGGATAGTGCCTTTATAACTCATACTAAAATCCAGCGTAGATTCAGAGTTCCCTGACATGGAAGCTTCCAGCCGCTGCTGATTACAGTATAATCATTTGTGTTTATATTTTCCCATTTGTATTCCCTTTAACTGCAAGCACTCAGTGCTGGAACATGAATTCCTTTAGGAACCTTTCAGATACAGCATATTAACGGTTTCCAATCAGAGGTGTGATTTCTTTCCTCCAGCAGTTTCCTGGTAACAAGGACATCATGTGCTTTTCACCTGCATGTAATATCAAGAGGGTTGAATTGCTGTTCTCAGATCTTCACGGTGGAGGTTTGGCTGGGCAATTTCTACTGGCATTCAGCAAGAATCAGCAGCTACATAATCATTGTACAAATAAAGCCATAGCTATTGGATGATTAAAGAAGCATGTAGGTGGTTGCAGAAGCATTGTGCCTACATGTGAGGTTGGTTTTCTCATAAGGTCAATGAGATATGAGCCAAGAAGATTTCTCATAGCAGAAATGCCTGGGCAAAGATAAGACTGCACTGTCCATGCAGGATTTCTTGGCAACCACCTCCAAGGAGAACTGCTTGTCTTGTGGGAGGAACTCTATGCTACATGAACTGTATCTAATTGGGAGGGAATCTTCTGGGGGAATTTGCCTAGGAAGAGATAAGAAGACAAAAAGATTCTTGTGCTCCTGAGAAAACACTGATCTTTGGCATCTTGTCTTGGCATTATGAATTGCTTCAGAATAAAAAAAAAACAAAAAACAAAAAACAAAACAAAGTTACCCTCCCCCCACACACAACAAAACCTGCTCAGTTTTAACAAGCAAGATGTGTAGTTTGTATGCTTGTAGCAAGATTTTTCTAGACCAGAATTAAATTTGGGTGCAGGCTATAACTTTACAGACTGCTAAGTATTTAGCCTTAAAGAAAAACCCTGCACTGATCCAGTACTATCATATTTTAAGGCACTCAACACAGTTCTTTTTTTAGGAAGCAGGATTTTCTCTTTCTTTTCTAGGGTTTGTAAACAGAAAGCAAACAGGCTTGACAGTTCTTTAGAGATGAAATTTATAAAGTAGATCAAAAGAGCATTTTCCTTTACAGCTGCCTCCTGTTTGGATATGTAAACACAGACCTTGCATCAAAGCAGCTCAGGGTTTGTGGTTGTGGAGGGAAAGTGGCTGGGGTGGGGCAGGGGCTTAAGTACTTCTTGCCTGCCACTACTTCCCTACAACATCCTTCCAACAGAGAAACAGAAACCCAAGTTCCCAGACCTCATGTTTTCCACAAAATGTTTAGTTTTCATCTTCTCCCCAAGAGTGATAAATATGTGGCCACTCAAAATAGATCTAGGAACATGTTCGTTATTTCATCTGCTTCATGAATGAATAATATATAGTGATTTTTTAAAGACAGTGTAGTAATTAGAAATCCCTGATTCAAATCTCCACTGAACTATGAAGCTCACTGGAGCTCTTCCCAATGGCATCTATAGGCCACTGCAGGAAATAAGAGGCTGCTTCAAATCCAGGGAAACCTCTCCTATATGCTCATATGGTGAATTTGGGCTAGTCCTTATCTCTCAGCCTAACTTCCCTTCCAGGGTTGTTGTGAGGATAAAGTCTGGACAGGATGAAGAAAACTACATGCACCATTTTACATCTTTTTAGAGGAAAGATGGTTTATTAATGCAATAAGTATCTTCTGTGTATTGTAATAGTGTCTGTTTTGCTGATTTTCAAATAAACATGTAGAAGCTCTACTCACCAGTAAGTATCTTTCTTGGGAAGAATAATGAACAGAGGAGCCTTAGGAAGACTTTCTGACTTTGGGTTGTTGTGGGTTTTTGGGATATGAGCCCTTATTCTAGTAATATTTGCTCTTGCCATTTTGCCTGCATCTGTGTCTGGCATCTTCAGAAGATCCTCTAAAGATGCCAGCCACAGAAGCAGGTGAAATGTTAGGAGCAAATACTACTAGAATACAGCCTCATAGCCCGAAAATCCACAACCCATAGATTCTGGCCGTGAAAGCCTTCGACTGTACATCTTTTTTGGTGGGAGATCACACAGCTTGTAGGCCCCATGTGGTTCACAGCCATTTTTGTAGCCCTAAAGACCCTCTATTATCCTAAAAAATATTTTTACAAGGAGATCTGTGCCTCCAGAAGCTTTTGGTGGATGCTGCAGCAAAGAAGGCAAATGCTATTTTAGCCTGCATTAATAGAAGCACAACTTGCATGCTGAGGAAAGTAATAGTCACACTATATTCTCTTCTGGTCAGTCCTTAGCTATAGTAATGCACCCAGTTCTGAGTACCTCATTTTAAGAAGCATAGAGATGAGTTGGAGCAAGTTCAGAGAAGGGCAATGAAAATGATAAAAGGTATGGAGAACAAAACATAGGAGGAAAGGTGAAAAATGCTGGGCTTCTTCAGCTTGATGTAGAGCAGTGGTTCTCAACCTGTGGGTCCCCAGATGTTCATGGACTTCAGCTCCCAGAAGCCCTGAGCATTAACCATAATGGCTGGGGCTTCTGGGAGCTGAAGTCCACGAACATCTGGGGACCCACAGGTTGAGAACCACTGATGTAGAGAAAACTGAAGGGTGACGTGGCTGCACTCTTTAAATTCCTCAGGGGCTGTCACAAAGAGGAGTGGGCAGGGTAGACCAAGTCTAAGGGCTTGAAGTTACGGAAGAGGAGATTATGATTGAACATTAGAAGGAACTTCTTGACAGTAAGAATAGTTTGGCAATGAAACCAATTGCCTAGAGAGATGGTGGGATCTCCCTCTCTGAACATCTTCTAGAAGAGGTTGAAGAGCTACCTGCTGGGGATGCTTTAGATGGAGATCCTGCACTGAACACTGGATTGGACTTAATGGTCCATGAGGTCCCTTCCAACTCTATGATTCAATGATTCTGTGACAGATAGATTATGGACAGAGATGTTTACATGTATTGGGGTGAATGCATTTAACCATTGCATAAGTAACTACTAGGTATTGTTACTCCAAAATGCAGGTGCCACAAGGGTCACCCTGCAATGCCAAATACCTCTTGGAAAAGTGGGGAATTAATTAGCTCAAAATCAGGAGGCTGCGAGAGGGGGCAACTTAGCAAGATCTTTTCTACCAGTGTTTACGGGCACATGCAGGAAAAGAACCAGCCAAAGATTCAAAAGTAAGCAAAAAATGTGTTTTATTGAGGGGAATTCACTCATGTATGCACACAAGATATACACAATCACACATTTACACAAGAGCTAATTGAAAGAGAAGGGAGGAAAAAATTATAGAGAGGCTGAGGGGCTTGGGGGGATTTATAATTACCAGTCCAGAAGAGTAGTGAAGAGCAGAAATGTATTTTGACTTAGGTAGGACTAGGGAAAGTTCTCATTCAGGAGCCAGATGGACAGAGTGATGGGTAGACCTTGGAGAGACTGCACTGGGCCTCCTCAAAGCAGGCGTATTTGTACCCTGAAAATGGCTTGGGGCTGTGAAGGTTCCAGATGCAAGACAAAGGGCACCTGTTGTGGACAGTGGGTCTTTTGCCTGTTGATGGGCTTAGTGGTTTGATTGACAAAAACATGATGGATGTTGTGATAGCTGTCTATTGTGGGTGCTGTGAGGACAGACAAAAGAATCCAGGTGTACAAGGGACGGTTATCTGTCAATCAGTGTCTTGGTGGGCTCCTCACTGTTGGATTCCCTGAAAAATTCCAGCTTCTATTTAAGCCTATTATCCACAGGAATGGTGTGTATTTGCCTGACAAATGACTCAGTCTTACCTGGAGGAAGTTTTGAGTTGACCTATCCTTCTCACATTTACATCCAAATTCTTTTCCTCACTCGGTTTGACCTCTCCATCACCTCTTAGGCTTGAATTTGATATCAGAGTCAATAAAATATGTTGCCAATTACATATGATGCCAATTAGTTGTGGTGCCCATCCGAACCATACTAATATCAGGGACCCCCAAAGCGGGGCCTTACAGTATCATTGCTAGGCTGTGCTTTAATTGTTACAAAGTATCTATTGCTAATTGCTTATTGCGACAGTGTATCAGGTGAGGAGGAAGAACAGATCGGGTGAAAATGAAAGAATAACCTGGAGAGGCTCGTTGTTTTGAGAATATGGTGCCCACGAGATAAGGGATAGGAAATATGTGATCAGGCCAAACTGGTTAAGGATTGGTGGAAATGTGGAGCAGACACAAATCTGGGAACTGTTGGGGAGGTGGTGCGATGCATGGATTTATGGCCCTCACCAATCACTACTTTGCACACCTTAATTTGGAATGTTCTGTGCAACTTCTGTGGAAATGTATTGTATTGCTCATATTCATCTCATACAGATAGACTACTACTTACCTCAGAGTAGATTTGTGGAATGTGGGTTGTCCAGTACATGGCATTCAAGCCTCTCAAAAAAGAATATCCAACCTTCTCTTCTTCTCACTCCCTCAATTCACACTTTCAAATAGGAAAAAATAACCTTTCCCTCTATATTAGGAACTCAGCAATATCTGGAAGGTATGCATGACTCTCATCCTTTATCTAATATAGTGGTTCTCAACCTGTGGGTCCCCAGATGTTCGTGGACTTCAGCTCCCAGAAGCCCCAGCCACTATGGTCAATGCTCAGGGCTTCTGGGAGCTGAAGTCCACGAACATTGGGGACCCACAGGTTGAGAACCACTGATCTAATAGGTCTTAACTGCCCATTCAAGATCAAGTCACCCCAAAATATCTTGCATTACAACAGGGGCAACTCCCAGCAGTATATGACTGCTGGAAAAAAATGGTCTTCCTCTTGCTTCTCTGAGTATTGAAACTAAGCTCAGAGGAGACATAGAAGGCTGGGAGGTGGCAGATAACCCCATCATTCTTGCTACTAAAAAAAGTTCTCACACTCTGATGCTGTGAGTCCTGGCTCCATTACAACACTGATTGCAGTTGATCCAGCAAATATCCAGTGGAAGGTGAACTACCATCTGTCTCCCTTTGGCTTACAGGGCCCCAGAGCTTTGTGCTTCATCTCTTCTCCATTATTTTCCTCCTTGTACTTTAACTATGCTACCAATATTTAAATGGGGAACATGAGGTCCCAGGTGGAGATCTTGCGTGCAGTTTCTGGAAATCACTGTTGGTGGGTTTCTTGGCCAGTGGAGTATGTAGCTTCAGCAGCACCTAGAGCAAGCATGGAAGTTATGCCCCTAGGTGCGGCTTCTTCCACCAAGGGAGGCAGCCCTAGTGGGCCAGACCTGGGTGGAGGGGCTGCATCTCCTGCCACAGCCATCCCAAGCCAAGAACAACCCCAGTGAAGGCGGCAGTGACAACGGCGGGGAACACTGCTGCTTTCAAGGTGCACTGTTGGCTGGCTGTCCTGAGCAATGGGGCTGGGGGAATAGCTTTTATGCCCCCTAGCATGGGTGCCCAGGGCACATGCCACACTTTCACCACCCTAGATATGTCTCTGTTCTTGGCAGATGTGCCCCAACATGGATTCTATTTCAGAGCCTTTCTATGGATCTAGCTCTTCCTTGGCCTTTGCTCCTGGTCCCTCTGACATGACTGGCCCAGAGTAAGAAACTGATAACAAAAAGTTGTGGCTTATGGCTTCCATTTCAGTGAATCTACTCCAGGATCTAGTTCAAGTTTCGAATGAGCTAGTCAAGGTGCTGAAGCCTATCCCCAAAATAGATTCATCACATTGGATAGCTCCTTTCTAGTTCAGACTACTACACATCATAGATTCAGCATAGAAGCTGCTGCTTACAGAGTCCCAGTGTTTACAAGTAATGTAGCTACCTGTAACAAATACGCTCTCCCTGTCTCTTTTTACAATAAGGGCAGAATGAAGTTAGATTCTGAAAAGAGTGTAACAAATAGGAACAAAGTTATTTTACAGGAGGGCCCCACGTTTCAACGTGCTGTTATCTGATGACTCCCCCTTTCAAAGGGCAAGTTCCATTCATTGGGGGCTCTGCTCTTTCATCAGTTCTTCTTGCCTATGGAGGAACTGCTTGAGTGGGGGAAAATAGACACCAAGTCAGTGGAGAGACTTTGCAAACACTGTGCATGCAGATTGTCCCAAGTGATCCTCCATAAGTCTTTCATGTTCGCTACAGTACAGGGGTTCTGCTTTTCAACCAATTCTGTTTTTCTCACAGTGCTCCAGTCCCTAACCTGTCAGATAAGTGGGGGAGCTTGTACTGCCACAATGAATAATACTCTCTTATTAGTTTTTGAAACTACTTTTAAAAAGCATTTAAAAGGCATTTTGACAGGATTATGCCATTCTCTTGTCAGTCCTAAGGTTTTCTCCCTAACAAAGATATAGAAAAGTAATGAAAAATAACAAGCAATGCAATGAAGAATGCAATGAGTTGCTTTTCAATAGTACAGTATGTAACAGTAACAAATTGTTTTTAAAACACTATAATGAGTAACAGTAACAAATTGCATTTAAAAATAACTTTCAATTTCTGGCCTAGACCTTCCTCATTTAGGTTCGAGTCCAAGTTGGAGCCAAGGGTGAGCAGGGGTCATGACAGTGGAAATGGTGGAGTGGTATGGTTAAAGTTAGAGGGTGTAGTGCTTCATGGATTGGGAGTGAACTCAGTCTAAGATAAAAGAGTTGCTTTTTTAAATGGCACATTCCTGTACAATATCTGGCATTTCCTCCCTGACATATGTGAGATGTCACTAGGCACATAAATCTCAAATTGTTTGGTGGGATTCTGCAGACCGAAAAAGGAAAGGGAGGGAGGTTGCTATGCAAACTGGACAGGCTGAAGCTGTTCTGTCTTGTCAGTTACAGCAGCAAAATGTCACCTCCACTCAGCTATCTCAACAAAGAACAGATACGGTTGACTTACAGTTCTCCAGCTGACATGACAAGCCTACCATGAGAGATTTCAAAAGGTTTAACTCTGAACTTGAACCAACTGGTAAGCATAATCATTGCGTACAAAATCTGCACTGTTGCCAGGGCCAGCTCCAGGTTTGAGGCAACTTTTAACAAAGTGCCTTCTGGTGAGTCCCCCAAAACATGGTTGGGCTGTCAGGACCCACATCTGGCTACCAGTAATGTTGTGGTTTGGATGGGCACCATATCTGATTGGCATCATATTTAATTGGCAACACACTTTATTTGGCACTGATATCAAAATCAAACCTGAAGGTGACCAGGAGGTCAAGCCAGAAAAAGGAAGGTCTCTGACTGTAAGTGTGAGGTTGCAGGCAGGTCAGCCTAAAACACCTTCTAGGTATAACCTAGGTCATTTATCAGATAAATCTCCACTGTTCCAGAGAATAATAATCTTAAGCAGAAGTTAGAATCTCTTCTGTGAATACAATGGTCAGAAGGGAGATGTTTCCATCAGAGTACTGATTGCTTCAATCCTGTTCCCATATACCTGGATGTTTTCCCTATTCTCCTGTCCTACCCATAATACAGAGCTAGTACAACAGTCATTATCTCTTTGTCATCCAAGCACTGAAACCATTAGCATCATCAGGACTCCATTATTAGTGCTGCAACTCCCATTGTCCACTAGGCTGGGAGACTAATTAACACACTCCTTCAGGAAAGGAAATAGAGTATATAAACCCTTGGTTTTGAAAAGTCAGATGCAATCAGATGAAATGCTGGACCCCAGTATGTCGTCCTGAATCCTGATCTGGTCTGCCCTTAGACACAAGTCTAAGCCACATTTCAACTTCTTTACTACTCTTCTGGACTGGTAATTATAACCCCGAACCCTCAGCCTCTCTATCCATAATTTTTCCTCCCTTTATCCTTCAGCCAGCTCTTGTGTGAATGTTTGACTGTGTTTATCTTGTGTGCATACATGAGTGAATTCCCTTCAATAAAACACATTTTTAGTTTATTTTGAATCTTTGGCTGGTTCTTTTCGTGAGTGAGCCCCTAAACATTGGTAGAAAGGTCTCGCTAAGTTGCTCCCCTCTTGTTAGCCTCCTGATTTTGAGCTGGTTATTTCCCCACTTTTGCAAGGAGGTACTGGCATTGCAGGCTGACCCTTGTGGCACGTAAGTTTTGGGGTAACAGGGCCCAGGTGAAGGCAGAGGCAACCAGGAACAACAGAATGTTGAGCAGCTTGGAGCAGTCGTTTAAACTTCCCACAATGCTCCACATGTAACAGTGTTCTTCACCAATCTGCCACAGGAGGGGAAAGCTTTGAGAATCAGGGCCATTTTTCCAGCCACACGACTCTTCAGGGAACTGCACTAGCTCCTCAACTGAAAGGAGAAATTATTGAAATGATTAGGACTTTTTTAAACTTCCAGGATTTTTTTTAAAGCAAGCTGGCATCCTGTTCAGTTGTTCAGAGCTAATGTGGTCCAGGGGTTTGAACACTGGACTACAAATCTGGAGACCAGGGTTCAAATCCCTGTTTGGCCAGAGAGATCCAATACCTTGGGATAGCCATGTTCTTTCAGCTTTAGAGGAAGGCAAACCTCCTCTGAATAAATCTTGGCAAGTCACACTCTCTCATCCTCAGAGGGAGGCAATGGCACCACCACTGTTTCAACAAACCTTGCCAAGAAAACCCTGTGATAGGGTTGTCTTAGGGTCGCCATGCTGAGGATAATGTTTATCATTGTTAATCACTGGATGTGATTCCAAAAACCTATGTTTTCAGCCTGGCAGCAGCTCAAACAAAGGAATTTCTGAGCTGCTGCTGGTCAGGGCACTGGGAAATAACAGTTGTAGCACTCTCCCCATTGTGCAGCGCATTGAGAGCAGCAGCTGAAGCAGGACCCTGAAGTGTCTTTCCAGATGCCTGTTCTTGACGTGTCTTGTGACTATGAGAGTGCAGCAGTCATTATGTCCCAGTGTTTCAGACTGCAGTGACTTGGGAATCATTTGGCTGAGGATGGAAAGGGAGGCTTTGTGGGGTTGGCATTGTCAGATGTAACTACAGTTGCAGAGCTCGAACATCACAGATATGTATAACAGTGCAGGACCTAAGCCACAGATTTTGGGTAGAATAATGCTTGAGGACAACTCTCTTATTTTAGATGAAAATTGCACCCCTAGAAGTATAATTTGTGTTGGAGGAATTCTTCTTTTGGTGGGCTTTCCTCCTGGATGATGATGATGATGATGATGATGATGATGATGATGATGACGACAATGATGTTACGTGGAATATTTTTCTCTTGGGAGAGACCAAAAAAAGATGGATTTTGGGTCTGCAGTGTGGCCCATGGTTGCATGATTTTTACTTCTGCTTTGCAGCATAGTGGGAAACTTACTGCCGAACACGCTGCCCTAGGGCTCCTGCTGCTGTCCACGGGTGCTGTATCCCAACATTGGGTCAGGCAGTTGTAGCAGATGCGCCACTGCAATGGAAGTGGCAATTCCTCTGCCAACCAATCCCCCTTTGCCTGATTTAATAGGATCAGTCTCTAAATGTGTCCAGGAGAAAGACTGATATAATAGAAGTGCTGAGCATCATCTTCAAGGCCTTACATGGATTAAGACCAGGATACTTTAAATATTTCCTCCTCCTGTACTGTCTTGTCTGCCAGATGCGGTCATCAAGACCAGAGTTTGGAAAAGGCATGCTGAGGAATTCTGGAAGTTACAGTCCAAAAAAGTAACTTTTTTGCAAGCTATATTTTAGAGAGGCTCTCCCATATATTGTGCCATTAGTTGAAGCATATTTGGTGGTAATGATGAAAAGAGAGTTCACGATAGCAAGACCCATGGGCCCTTTCACACTACACAATTATGACAGTATGCTTCCACACTAACCCCCATAGCTACATCCCATGGAATCCTGGAATACACAGTATGGTGAGGCACCAGAGCTCTCTGCATGAAAATTCTAAGAACTCCTCCCTAAACTGCAAATTCCAAAATTCCATAGGACAGAACCATTGCCTGTAGTGGAATCATAGTGCTGTAACAGTGTAGTGTGAAAGGCTTCCCGCTATCTTCCCTGAGAGACCTGTCCTGACTCTCATGTTCCACTACCCGTTAAAGAGCCATTTTTGATTAGGCCAGCATCTGATGTACCCAGTTATATATGTATATACATAGAGAGAAAGCATACATGTACAACTTTGTGACATGTTTTTATGCAGCTCTGTGGTTGTTAAAACCACATAATTATGATTTTGATGCTCTTATTCGAACTAAATTTAAATATTGTCATGTGCTTTATGCTTCCTGGTTTGGAAAGACATGAAAAAAGTCCTGTAGTAAGTTCGCAAGCAAGGAAATAAATAAATAAAGGCAGATACTCCTTTGCTTAAAAGAGGACTCCTAATAATATTTCTATTCTCGTTAAAAGTTATTTAAAATGCCCAGTATGTGTTGTTAATAAATTCTGTGCAGTTTCTTTTTGTTTAGTTGTTTGCAGTTGAATCCTGTATACACCCAAGAGGGAGCCTTTAGAGCATGCTTTAAAAAAAAAAAGTCTTTCCATACCAACCCCAGGGAAATCTGAAATGGCATCGCATCTGACTGCAGATGTGGTTTATAACACTCCAGTGCCTCCATTTCACACAGTAGGGTGCTTCAGCTCACAGCTCACATTGATCCCTGCTGGGTCCACTTCACTGACAAGCACAAAATCAGCCTCTGTAATGCATATGGGTGGCTCCTGTAAAGGAATATAATGTTTGGAATCTTGTTAGTGGCTTGCATAGTGTGAAGTTATGTTTTGCTCCACCGTTATACTGGATCATGTCATTGTGCAGTCAACTGCAAATTGCTATCAGAGCCATGCACTCTTCAGTTACACAGTGGTCCATCCAACTCACCAGCCACTGCTAAGGACTACACTTACAGAATTCTCTAGGCCAGTGATTCCCAACCTGGGGTATGTATGCCCCCAAGAGTACAAACCAGGACATTTAGGGGTATGCAAAAAAGATCAAGTAATGGTGGAAGAAGCCACATACATCTGCAGGCACATATGTCAGTAAGCTAAGATACAAGTCAAAAGTTGAGAAATTAATGGAACTTTATGATGTGTTTCCTTTGTTATTTAACCTCCAGAAAAGCCCCATTCCCTCACTTTGTTATTTTGGCAAATGGTGGGGAGTCCCTTCCTAAATGATATGTTGCAAACATGCCACTACAGTGCAAATGCTCAGCGGTAAGCCCCTCACAGGCTCATCTTTCATTCTTCTCCACTTTATGAACAGTCAAGGGCAGTTGCATTGGTACCAGTGTATATTTAGGTGGGCACCTCAGTCAGTCCTGTAAGCAGTATTCAAGGTGTGAGTTCTTCTGGGTCTTCTCTACATTTCTTCTCTTTTTCATCATTTTAAGTTTTAAATTAATTTTTCAATTTGCATTGTGAATTTTTCAATTTGAGTTTTGAATGTAAATACATATACAATCTCTGTTCACCTTATTATTGCATTGCTCTTTAATCCCATTATTGAAATATTTATTTCCAGTTACAAGATACTAATTTGAAATAACAGCAACTATATTAATTACAATCATTTTGCTAATATGAAGGGTACAGTTTATGGAATTCACAAGTGAAAAAAAAGTTGGGAACCACTGCCCTTGGCAGTACTCCTGGGCTAATACAGTGGTTTCCATTGCATAACAAGGCTTGCACAACCCTGAATGGTATACTACCCTTGCACGGCTTCTCAGACAGTGCAGCCACATGTGTAATGGCCTTCATATCAGGACAGATTCAGAACAGAATTCTGGCTAAAGGTTCATTAGACAATATTGCATATAACAGGCATGACCAGCCCTACTATTAAGGAGATCCTGGCAAATGATTATGAATAACACTGGACAAATTATTAATTATTCAGTTTATTGTTATTGTATCTATATACCTAGAAAAAGATGCCTGTAGGATTGCCATAGACGCTAAAGCCCCCTACATACCATCTTTTTTCAACTGTAGTTTCCAGATCTGGTTACTACCTGGTTGATGGAGACTGAGGAAGCAGCAGGCAAGTACCCAGCTATTTTTCTATATCTGGACAGCTGTAAGCATTCAACGGGACCTCCAGGAGACCTTTGGAAATCCCTGCTGCTGATCTCATTGTTTTGTGTCCAGCTGTGGGAAAACAGCTGGGCACTTGTTTCCTACTCCCCCTCCCCACTCTTCATCAATCAGGAAATAGACAGGGTCAGGGAGCTGCAGCTCAGAAAAAATGGGTTGAGAGGGATGTTGATCATTGTGTGGTTGATAGTGAATCTCAACTTCCACAAAAACCAAAAAAGTGAGTTACACTGCTGTGAGTCTGATTTATGCCACCATAATTTACCAAAAGGATATAATTTACCAAAAGGACATCAGCCTAGGTTATAAGAAAGTGGAACATACACCAATGGTTCTCCATTTTTGCTTCCAGAGTTTTTATATTTCAGCCCCCAGGATCATTAAACATCATGTCTGGGACTTCCCAGAAGCCCAAAATATTTGGAGGACCAATGTTTGAGAAGCATGACATTTGTGAGTTGAGCAGAAAGTGTAGCTGCAGCTGTGTACCCAATGTCTATAGTAGGCATGGTCAAACAAACTCTTTAAACCAAGTTAAATCTTGTGCAGCTATTTCTTTTCTTACCCCTTTGTGGGCACAACACATTTTAAATTTGTTATAAATTTTGCACATTTGTTATAAAATGTGCACAACACATTTTAAATTTGTTATACTGAACCACAGTTGTGCTTGTGAGGGGAAAAATGAGTTTCCAAAACTGGGGAGAAATAAATAAGAGGTAGTTAATGTTGGGGAAATTTCAGCATTCTCTCTCTCCCCCCATCTTGTTGTTAGAACAAGTGAGCATAGTTAGCATAGGGCCACCTTTTCTGTTTTGCATGCCAAAGCTCCACCCTTCGTCTTCCTGTGTTCAGGTGATCAGATCATGTGATCCAGGACAGTTGCTTGGGTCATCAGTCCCATAAAAGAATGAGACCCCTCCTTCCTCCTTCTCTTTGAACTCTTCGCTTGCTCCTTTCTGACCATGCTTCGCATCCCCATCAGAAAAGATGGTGAGTTAGAACGAAGCTACCTCTATTCTTAGCTAGCTAGGCAGTAGGATCTCCAGTACATATGTAGATGTAGAATTAATTAGTAAAGTCTTCTAAGTTTGTAATCTGAAGCTGCCTGTGTTTGTTTTATTTCTTCAGTCAGTCCCAGATCAGGTTATAGACAGAACGGGAACGTTTTTTCTGCTACTCTGCTAATTGAGGCTGAATTTTCACAGTTTCAGCTTAAATAGAATTTCCCAAATGGGGAAAAATCTGGGAAATTAAATTTTCCCAACTTTTTTTGGGTTATTGGGACCAGACTCCAGTGCTTTGTCTGTTAACCACACGTGGCCACGTGGCCCTGGAGACTGACTACTTAAACAATAGAAGATTAAGAAAAAGGCTTCCACTCATCCTAACCCATTTCTTACTACAAATGTTAAATGGGAGTAATTACCACACCTGGTCATGGAATGTGCAGATGCAATTAACTACAATGGGACTTTTTCATGCTGTGAAAGGACAGCGGCCCACAGATGAGGCAAAACAAAAAAAATTTGACCAGGATGAGAAAAAGAGACTTATATTTTAGCAATTGATTCAAACATTATTTACCATATCAGAGATTTGAAAACTGCAAAAGAAATATGGAAAAACTGAAGAAATTATTTGATTCTCCCAGTATTGCAAATCAAAGTGGTATTATAATAAGACTTGAAAATACAAAACTGTCCAATCCTCGATTTTTGAATAGCATATTAACAAGTTTATGACTACACTGTCTGGATTTCAAAATCCTTGAGAAACTCTTCCAGAATCTGTGAAACTGGGACTGTTTTTGGCTAGTCTTCCTGAATATTATGAGCCAATAATTGATGCTTTGCAAATTAAGGGAGATATGACTTTGCAAATTGCTGTTGCTGAAGTTATAGAATATCAAAATAGGAAAAATTTAAAAAATTAAAATTTGGAAAAAAGCTTTGAACCCAAGTCGCTAACTGGCTGCAGAAAATTTGCATATAAAGCCTCTTCTTCACCGAAGAAAAAAGGGGAACAATAACCTAAATTCAGCAGAGTCCAAATGCTAAAAGTAATTTTAAGTCAGCTTTTAACTCAAAGCAGAAACTTCCTCAGGTGTTAATGTTGGTCTAATTAATGAACAACTACTTCAATCTACTAAAATCAGAATCATGATATATTTTTACACAGTGGTGCTACCAGTCACTATTTTAATCGCAAGATTTGTTTGTGGATCTTGATAAAAGCATAAATTTTCCTGTTTACCTTGCCAATGGGCCCCAGTGCTTGAAAAGGGAAAGGCACAGTCCTTTTGCAAACAAATCTTGGCCCCAACGGGATAGAAATTTTAAAGAATTTCCATGTGTCAGATTTAGGATAAAACAGGATAAAAACTTTAAGAATTCCTGATGTGTCAGATTTAAAAGCCTCTCTTTATAGTGTCAGAACAACTACAGCAAGGGGAAACAAGTAT
The DNA here is from genome assembly GCA_948472985.1 of Iguana delicatissima. Taxonomy (NCBI): domain Eukaryota; kingdom Metazoa; phylum Chordata; class Lepidosauria; order Squamata; family Iguanidae; genus Iguana; species Iguana delicatissima. Next base: position 46,761 of record CAOKZL010001691.1, on the reverse strand, counting down.
TTTAAAAAGGGAGTCCTGCTTTGGTTTTCATGGCAAAGTTTTAAATTTTTTAAAGGAATCCTAAAAGGTGACTGTTACCAAATGCAAGTTTTGAATTCATTTGCAAATAATGTAGTCCAATGCAATCACAAAGACTGTTTGAACTTGTCATGCAGATTTGGTCACAGAAATGTAGAATGCATTAAGAGACTGGCCAATCAAGAACTTGCTAGAGATTTTAATTTCAAACCATGCTCTAACAATGAAAAATGCATAGACTGTTTAAAGGGAAAGGCAGTTAGAGCTTCACATCCACCAGTTGCTAAAACAATAAACCCAACCACTGGACCTTTTACATACTGATCTTTGTGGTCCATTCAGCCAAAAGTCTGCAGGTGGAAATTTTATTTTATGACTTTTTTTATGATTTAGCAGAAACATAACTTATTTTTCAAAGAAAAGTAAAGCTTTTCAAAAATTCAAAGAATACTTTAATCTTGTCCTAAAAAATTTTGGCCAAACCTAAAAGCCTACGTTCTGACAATGGAAGTGAATTTGTTAATGCAGAGTTTGATGATTTTTTAAAAAGAACATGGCATTGAGCATCAAACTACCCAAGTTTACACTCCAGAAAAATGGGCTGGCAGAAAGAATGAACAGAACTCTCAAAGAGATGGCAGTCACAATGCTTTTAGAGGCTAACATGCCTAAACGCTATTGGTCTGAAGCTATTATGACTGCCACATATTTTGCAACCATGAACCAAATCCAGAGATGTAACTCCATTTCAGTTATGGAATGGAATAAGCCCAAACTGAATCATCTCAAAGTCTTTGGAAGTGAAGCATATACCTACATTCCAAGCAAAAAAGAGAAAACTTGACTGTAGAAGTGAAGAGGGAATTTTTGTTGGTTATGCTAGAAATGGTTACTAATTCTGAATCCAGAGGGGCGTCAATAAAATTAACAAGTGCTGTTTATGTTGATGAAAGGCCACAGCCCAAATCTAGTCCAAACCAAGATGTCTATCCAGATTTGTTTGCAGTGGAAGGAGATCCCACCAGCAACCAGAGTATGTGACATTTACCACCCTCCAGATGTTTTGCATCCAGAAGGGGTTACAGATGTGGTGAACCAGCCAGAGGACGAGGAACCGGATGGTGCTCAAGAAGCAGAGCCAGGTATCCAACTCCAGGTAAGAAGATCAACGCAGCAACAGAGGAGTGCCACCCCAGATTCTCTTATCTAGCCACAGAAGAGAAGATTCCACAACCCTCTGACTGGCAAAAGATCAAGGGACTCCAAAGTCAGATTCTCAGAAGTGGGGGGAAACTGCAATCTTTATATAAAAAAAACATGGACTTTGTCAGAATTGCCAAAAAGGAAAAAAAGGGAATTGGCTGTAGATGGGTCTTTACCACAAAACAGGATGCAGAAGGGGAGATTCAGAGGTAAAATCCGGCTGTGGCAAAGGGATACACCCAACAATTTGGTGAGGATTACAATGAAACTTTTTCCCCAGTAGTCACACACACAACCATCAGAACTCTACTAGCTGTTGCAGCCCTAAAAAAATGCATGTTCAGCATCTTGATGTTAAAAAAGCTTTTCTTTATGGAAGTCAGATGAGGAATTGTACATGGAACAGCCTCCCGGATTCCAAGTTCCTGGGAAAGACATCTTGTATGCAAATTGAACAAGAGCATTTATGGTTTGAAAAAAAGGCTGCCAGGGCATGGAGTGAGAAACTAAACCAGCTTCTTTAAAGAAGGCTTCACTCCAGGCACTGTTACTAGTGTGTTTACAAAAGATTCAGAAACAATAAATGGACTTATATTACATGTTATGTTGATGATCTGATCCTGTGCAGTCAAGATAAAGCAGATGGTGAGGAGATAGTAAAATCTCAAGAAAGAGAGAGATATCAAGAATTTTTGGGGACATCTCACACTTTTGGAGTACAAATAGAAAGAAGCAGTGATGAAAGCTTCTATCTTAACCCGAAAAAAGAAGATAATTGATCTTTGGACTGCTTTGGCCTAAAAAAGGGGTTTTACCTTCCAGTCCCCAAGTTTGTGGACTTCAGCTCCCAGAAGCCCCAGCCACTATGGTCAATGCTCAGGGCTTCTGGGAGCTGAAGTCCCTTGGGGGCCCCAAGTTGAGAACCACTGGCCTAAAGGATGAAAACTATGCCAACCCCAATGGAAGTGGGTTTCTTAAAGAACACTGAGAAATGTGAACCTTTGAAAAATGGAGACAGGTATAGGACTGCAGTTGGAAAACTATTAACATGGTAATTTCACCCGACCTGATATTGCAAATGCTGTTGGTATCTTTTGCAGAATGGTTAACTATCCTACTGAAAGGGATCTCATTGCAGTGAAAAGATTTCCAGATATTTGAAAGGAACTGCAGATTACAAGCTGATATTGCCAGCCTGTGACCAACCACGACTGGTTGCCTATGCAGATGCGGACTGGGCTGTAATCTGGCAGACAGGAAATCAACCAGCGGAAACCTATCTTTTATGGTGGAGGAGCCATAAGCTGGTCAAGTAAGAAGCAATCCACCATTGCAGATTCTTCCACAGGTGCTAAGTTGTTTTTGAAAAACAGCATGTGATGATATAAAGTGGCTGCATAATTTACTTTGGTTTTTGGCCTAACAGAGCCCAAGCCAACCATTTTGATGCAAGATAACCAAAGATGCATCAAGATTTCTGAAAGTAAGAAGCCACTCAAGAAGAACATTGACATTGCTTTTCATAAAGTACAAGAGATGTGTCGTAATGGATTTGTTCAGCTAGAGTACTGCAAAACAGAAATGATGATTGCTGATATTCTTACCAAGCCTCTACCAAGAGACCAGTTCCAGAGACTACAAGAAGGCATGAAGATCCTTGATGTGGGTCCAAGAGAATGAGAAGGGGACTGTTGGGGAATTTAGCATTCTCTCTCCCCCCATCTTGTTGTTAGAACAAGTGGGCATAGTTACATAGGGCCACCTTTTCTGTTTTGCGTGCCAAAGCTCCATCCTTCGTCTTCCTGTGTTCAGGTGATCAGATCATGTGATCCAGGGCAGTTGCTTGGGGCATCAGTCCCATAAAAAAATGAGACCCCCCCCCCCTTCTTTGAACTCTTCGCTTGTCCTTTTTGACCATGCTTCGCATCTCCATCAGAAAAGATGGTGAGTTAAACGAAGCTACCTATATTCTTAGCTAGCTAGGAGTAGGATCTCCCGTACATATGTAGATGTAGAATTAATTAGTAAAGTCTTCTAAGTTTGTAATCTGAAGCTGCCTGCGTTTGTTTTATTTCTTCAATCAGTCCCAGATCTGGTTATAGACAGAACTGGACACGTTTTTTTTGCACTCTGTTTGAGGCTGAATCTTCACAGTTTCAGCTTAAATAGAATTTCCCAAATAGGGCTAACACTCGGGAAACTCTAATTTCCAACAGTTAACACATGTTGAGATGGGTTTGTATGCAGCACTTATATAAAGATGCTATTGAAGCATCGACTACAGTCCTGGCTTCGGTCTTTATAGCATGCTGAAAAAAGTGGTGCCCCTCTGTGCTATCACAGCGCACTAATTTAAAAATACCTTTTCCAAACTGCGAAAGCTCTCTTAAGTCCAGGCACTGGTGAAATTGCGGAAAGTTACTGTTTTTGACTATAACACTCAGAATCTCCTAGCCAGCACTGGCTAGGGGCTTCTGGGAGCTGTGGTTCAAAAAAAATTTTTAGCTCAGGTCAGTGGGAATCATCAACATTGTCTTTAGCTCACAAAACTATAAAAGCAGAAATAGCAGAGAAGATAAGAAGATCTCTGCTGAATAAACCAAGGATCACTATATAGTCCATCATCTAGATTCATGTAGTCCATCATTAAGTTTCTCACAAAGTTGCCAAATGTTTAAGTAAAGGCTGCAGGCAGGAGAGCCCTCTCTTTTTTCTTTCCAGTAGCTGGTAGTCAGTGGTATATTGCTTCTATGAACAAAAGCCACTGGTATACCTTCTGTGAATTTGTTTAAATCAGGTTGTGATACCTATTTAGACTGAATGTTAATGTTGGAAGGGTCTTAGGGATCACATTCTCTAGTGTTTGGTTTGGTGACCAAAATAGGTGGGGACAGAGATTATACCAATTTTCCCTCCTTCCCAAGTATACAAACCACAATTCCATTCTATGATAACACTTTGCAGTAAGCCCCAGTGGAACAAGTTTTCAGGAATGCAAACATAGTTAATTTTATGCATGTTTTATACTAGGAGAGAGCCACACACAACAGCTTCCTATCTGGAAAGCTCAGCTCAGTTTCCCAAAATTTTAAAGCACAGATCAATTTCATGCTTAAAATCTACCAGAGACTATTCTTTTGCACATTTAACAATGGTAGTGATTCGAAGAAAAAAGTACTGAAAAAATAAAAGAAATTTTAGAACTGACACAGTGGGTTTAGATAATAGTGTCCAAACATCTCAAAAAGAAAAGGCAAAGAATCAAACCGTTATAAAAGAAAACAGAACCATCAAACATTAAGGATCATTTGTGAGACAAGGAGGATGAACAGTGCCTAGTTAGTTCATTCCTTCCAAATGAGTACAGCCATGTAGCCGGCATATAGATTCCAAGCCCCAGGAAGCTGAAGCAGAGACAACAGCAACAGCTTGTGGCCCAGACAGGACAGACAAGATCAAATTGCTGATCAGGCTAGGGGGGAAAAACCCAGATTTTTTCCCCCAAAGGATCTTTAAAAAGAGAGTCTACATTAGGCCACTCAGACCAATTTAAATTCTGCTCATGCCTTCTGAAAAAGAAGATAAGAAAAGTTGTTCCTGCCTCCATCCTCTAGTTTCAAGCTATTTTGTTATCCCCTTTGGATAATCTCAATAGAAGGCTATTAAAACCGGACAAATCAATGGTGCCTCTAAATCAGAATCAATGCTTGAGTACAGACAAATGTATCGTGTGCATGAACACACACACCTTGTTACCACTTTATTATTAGCAGACCAAGAGCTCAGAAAAGTTACTTTTTTCATGACAATTTTCAGAATACTGCAGGGATTTCTAGGATTCATAGAATCATAGTCATAGAATCATACATTGGAAGAGACCACAACAGCCATCAAGTCCAATCCTCTGCCATGCAGGAACACACACTCAGAGCAACTCCAGCAAATGGACATCCAGCCTCTATTCAAAAACCTCCAAAGAAGGAGACTCCACCACATTCTGAGGCAGCACATTCCACTGCCAAACAGCTCTTACCATCAAGAAGTAGTTCTTTATGTTTACATGAAATCTCTTTTCCTGAAATTTGAATCCACTGCTCAGTGATCTAGTCTCTGGAGCAGCACAAAACAAGCTGGCTCCATCTTCAACATGACATCCATTTAAATAATTAAACATGGCTATCAAGTTGCCTCTTAACCTTCTTTTCATCATGCTAAACATACCTAGTTCCCTAAGCTGCTCTTTATAGGGCATGGTTTCCAGACCCTTCACCATTTTGGTCACCCTCGTCTGGATACGTTTCAGCTTGTCAATATTCTGGAAGTTGTGGTCCAAAACAGTAACTTTTCGAAGACTGGGAGGATTCACAATTTGTAATCATTGAACCTACAAGTAAGAAACACACAAATGCACTAGTTCACTCTTCCTAAGAGGCAGAGATTAAGAACATCATGCATTTCCCACCTAACATAGCTAATGACTGCCTACAGAAATACGCAGCATTTATTTTGTTTTTAGGCCTCTTTCCTTTTGTTCCACAAACTTTTCAAGGAAAAGGAAATGAAAGATAACTCTTTTGGGCTCAAGACCCTTTGTGGGTTTGTTTTTGTTTTTATAATGTATGTGATTTCCCCCTGCCCTCCTGCTCATCACATTGAGGAACAAGTGTAAGAAATAAGAATGTGGTCTAGCAAATTTCAGCCCTGTTCAATTCCATTGTGCCTTGGTGGAAGCAATGTATGCCCATATCTAACTCTCTCACTGAAAACAATGCAACTTAAAATGTACTTAAATCTGCCTAGCGTGTGATCAGAGAGGTATCCCTGATTCAATCATATGGAAGATAATAATGTTAGCTGCAGTCTATTCCTTTGCTGTGTTGTGCTGTTCTTATTAGTAATCGATGCAATCGGTCATGTTAGAAATCAATGTTTTCACTTCCTTGACTTTCTTCAAGTGTTCCCCCTCTATCACAATATTTAGATGGATTCAGAAAAGCTGTCTTTTCAGCCAGCCCCTATGGATATACTGCAGTGAATTGACTGCACAATTGTGCCACATAAGCCAAACTGTGTTGCCTTTTAATCTCTAGCAGCTGCAAGGACCACATGAGAAAGTGGTGACAAAGAGAAACAGGAAACTTGCCCCACTCTGGGCAACACCTGCTTTACAGGAAGGAAATAAACTTGACAATAGTGTTGGGTTAAGTCTATATTTAGCAGATCCATATAGTTTGGTAATCATGGGGATAATCGATGGCATGCCGATTTATATCCAATGGCTTTCCTTTCTGCAAACAGATTAAACTACTCCAAAGAAGGTTGTCATACTCAATTTTCAAAGCCTTTCCAGGAAGGAATGATGTGTAATTTTAGCTCTGGGTATACATTTCAATGCCAAAGTTCATAAGCCCCTCCTGGAGAAAAGCAGCTGATGGCTCATCAAACACATTGATAGACATGCTCCTTTGTTCTGACCCAAGGTCATCTTAGTGCTACTTTCTTTTGCTTCTTTCTCTTGTTCCTTTTTCTTGACTTTCTGTTTTGTTTTAAAGTTTAGAAAGACTTATTTTTAGGCCATGTGCAGAGGAACTTAAATTTCTATATTGATTAATTTTACTCTCTGGCTTTATTAATTTTGCTCAGAGCATAGAAGCAATCAGTTACAAATTACTAATTACTTGAAATTAATTATTTCCCCAATAATGAAGGTATAACTACATTATATTAAGCTTTAAACTTTATGGGAGATAATTGCATTCTTTTTGTTTGTAACAATACCATTTTTATACCATTTATACTAATATAATTTTACTTTTATAGTTGCAGGGATGTGGTCGCAGTAATGGTGGAGAAGGAATGTCATGGGGTACAAGTGCTTGTTTGTAGTGAGCTTTGCACTTTTGCCTTATGCTTTGTTGAGGGTAAGGTTGCCAAGCCTAACTGGCTTACAATGGCAAGTAATTAGTTAGATTACTAGTTCCTATTCAGTCTCCAAAGAATACTTGACAAAAGTGGAAGCATTTATTTGGAAGATCTTTCTCCTTCTTCCAAGAAAAAAAAATGGAAGTAGCCATAGGCCAGGATCCTCTTAAATGCTACAGGAGCATAAAGCTATGTACGCAGTGGCAATATTTTGGATGATGTTCTGGACCATTATAGTGGCTGTTCCAGTGGCTGTTCTGGATTGTAGAGGCAGGCTCTGCCTGTACACTGGACAGACCTTTACCATCCATGGCTGAATGGGGAATTGTATGTGAGAGTGTATGCCCTCATGCAAGCATATAAAACATACGACCACTAGCATAATTCAGAATTGTGTCAGCATAATGCCACAATATGTTCCAAGCCATAGTTCTCCTCAACAAATTTCATCCTCACAAAAGCCCTACAAGTGAAACCAGGATATGAGAGAAAGAGAAAACGAGCTTTGTTCTGTCAGACTTGTCTGCAAAAATGAAAGCATTCAACAGCTTGTTACAGTATATATTAGTTGCTGGTTTCCTAGTTTGTGGTTGCTATCTTTTTATTTGTTCTTTTAAGTATACTTAATTAAGAAGCATCTCCTGGTCCAGCTCTCCCACAAAACTACCTTAACTGCCAGCAGCTGCGGTGAACCATAGAGGTCTGTTCTCCTCTTGATCAGGATGGAACAGACTAACTTCTCCACCCAGCTTCCCCCAGTGACTGCCAGTGTGACAATCAGAAACAGAGCCCCTGTCACAATTCTTTCTCATGCTGGAGGTCATTGGTGGCAGGGGGGAGGAAATATGCCCTCGTCAACAGGAAAAGGCATTCGTTACTCACAGCAGTGATCTTTGTGACTGCAGATCAGTTGCAGATCTATAACTCTACATTATTGCAGATATGAATCCACATCTGCAATACTGAATGCCAGCCATCATGTTTATATGACAAACAGTTTATTAACATGTTACTGTCAATGGCTGGGATCTTCTTGGTGGCATAGTAACATAGGTTATGACAGCGTATTTGGTGGGGGGCGGTATGTGGTGCAAGGGCACATCCAATATCTTCCTGCAGAACACTTTCCCCCAGGTAGTATAATGGCAACCAGGCAGAACCTGAGCAAAAGTCCATCTCCAGATTCAAGTGGCCAGACTACAGAAGTATGCTTGTCATGAACTTAATTCACACACACAAATAGAACAGTGCATAAACACTATTTATTAGGAGTGTGATACATCGTACAGGACTTCAGTGAGTGAACTGGAGGCAGTTAGCAAAACACAAAACATAAAAGACTAAGAGTTCATCTTCCCGCCCGCAAGAGACCATGAAGTCCTGGTGCAGCCTGGCTGTGCTTATCAGTGCATTCCTAGCTTTTTGTTTATCTAATGGTCTCTGGTTGCCATACCTTGTTACAAGCAAGCTACTACTTAACTCCTACTACATATCCCATTACTAAAATATGGAGGGCTACTTGACATCCTGCCCATCCCGAAAAAAATCTGAATCGGCATTTAGCAAATTGAATCAATAGAGCAAGGAATGAATAGGGAAAAAGGAGAAGGTTGGGTAATGTGGAAAAGAAAGGGAAAAGAAAGTGGGGGAGACAAAGACTGAAATGCAATCATGAAAAGCATTAGCTAAGCAGGGAGATGTGAAACTGGTGATGAAGGAACAGTGTTGTGTGTAGTCGGGTTAGTCTCCGAAGAATAATTTGAAGGAGCTGGTTTCAGTAAGCTGGAATGAAAAACAGGGTGAACAAGTTTGTAAGTGTCAGGTAAAGAAAGTTCAAAGGTGACATCATTTACAGCCCGTTTGGGAAAGGACCAAGGTATTTGAGGGTAAGTTTTTTGGAGGGGCCATCAGTGGCAATGTTCCTAGAGGAGAGATAGACCAGATCCCCAGGCTTGTAAGCAGGATTGGGGTGGCGTTTTTGTCCGCGAAGCACTTGTGAGAAGCTTGGAAGACTCAAGAGCGGAACGCACAGAAGTCCAAGTAGAAGAGAGTTTTGTAATCCAAGACTGGAGAGAGGGAGGTTGAGACGCAGAGAAGATGTTGGGGAGTGCTGGAAAGGACTTCGGGTCGGTGCCAAAGACAATTTCAAATGGAGATTTGCCAGTGGAGGAGTGCAAGGAAGAGTTGTAAACAAATTTGGCAAAGGCAGAAGGGGTGCCCAGTTGTTTTAGTTAGAATTGATGAAGCAGCATAAGTATTATTCTAGGGTTTGATTTGTGCGTTCGGTTTGTCCATCAGTTTGGGGATGATAGGAACTGCTGAGTTTTTGAGAAATGCTGAGGGATTTAAGGAGTGCAGTCCAGAGTTTAGATGTGAATATGGGTTCTCTATCTGAGACTATTGTGGAAGGGAGTCCGTGCAATTTCCAAATGTTATTGATAAACAGGTCAGCTAGTTTTTCAGCAGTGGGTATCTTCTTCAGTGGAATGAAGTGAGATTGCTTGGAGAAATGGTCAGTGACAACCCAAATGGTATGGACCACAGGAGTTGAGCAGACCAACAATGAAGTCCCATGAAACAGTATCCCAAGGTGAAGAGGAAGCAGGAAGTGGTTGGAAAAGTCCATGTGGTCTAGATGTAGAGGATTTGCAGGTGTTGCAAACAGGGTAGTTTTTTATGTATTCTTGGACATGTTTGATAAGACCTGGCCAATGGAAAAGCTTCCTGATTCAATGTAGAGTTTTAAGGAAACCAAAATGGCCAGCAGGTTTGGAGTTGTGATATCTTTTCAAAATCTCATTTCGGCAGGCTAGGGGCACATAGATTTTAGTCCCGACTAAAGGCAAGTTATTGAACCAGGTAACTGAGTCTTTGTGTGATTGTAGCCAGGTGTCTGCAGGGTAGGCAGATTTCAGAGAGTCCTGGAAGGCAGAGTCAAGAAGTGTTGAAGCTGATGCACGGGCTTTTTGTTGCACTTGTGTGGTGACTTGTAATCCAAAAGTGTCTGGGAAAAAAGGGTTTTTTCTTTGGTGGGAGTAGAGAAGGAAGGTGGTTCGTGGCAAGGAAGTCTTGAGAGAGGATCTGCCAAAGTGTTAGTTTTCCCAGGTTTGAAAATAATTTTGAACCTGAAGTGTTGGAAAAACTCACCCCAGCGTGCTTGCTTAGGGATTAGTTTTTTGGTGGTTTTCAGTGTTTTAAGATTATGATGGTCTGTCCATACTTGAAAAGGAAGTTTAGCACCTTCAAGGAAGTGTGGCTATGTGGAGAGTGTGAAACGGATGGCCATGGCTTCTTTTTCCCAGATTGGCCAGTTACGTTGTGGGGTAGAGAATTTTTTGGAGATGAAGGCACATGGTTTGAGGTGTCTGTCTGTGTCTTGTTGGAGGAGAACAGCTCCCATGGTGAAGTCGGAGGCATCAGTTTGAATGATAAATTCCTTGTTAGTATCAGAGAATAGAAGTAGAATAGAGAATAGAAGTAATAGAAGTAAATAGAGGTAATTTTTTTCTTAAGGGCATCAAAGGCTGTTTGGTATTTTTCAGTCCAGGTGATACAGTTGCAGCGGTTAAGTTTGTCACCGGGAGCTTTTTTTAACAGATCAATGAGAGGGAGCACAATTGTAGCAAATTCTTCTATGAAGTTACGATAAAAGTTTGCAAAACCAAGAAATTGTTGCAGTTGCTTTCTGGTTTTGGGTGCAGGCCAGTTTAGAATTGTAGCATTTTTGGAGGGGTTCATGTTTAGGGTATATTGTAAACTCGATACCCTAACTAGTCAAAAGTTTGAGCATGAAATTGGCATTTAGAAAGTTTAACAACAAGTTCATTGTCTGTGAGTCTTTGTAATACAGTACAAACAAGTTTGGTGTGTTGTTCAAGGTTTTCTGAGTAGATCAAAATGTAATCTAGGTAAACAACAACATCATCGTAGAGGAGGTCTTGTAGCACAGAGTTGAGGAACATTTGGAATGCAGCGGGACCAGCTTGTAATTCAAATGGGAGAACAGTCCATTGGTAGTTACACATAGGGGCTGAGAATGTGGTCAACCATTCACTTTCAGGGTCCATGTGTATTCTATGGAAAGCTTCCTTGAGATCCAATTTAGTAAAAAAATTGTCTTTAATCAATTGGTTTAGTATATCTGTAGTTAAAGGAACTGGGTACGCATTAGGCAATACTGCCTGATTGATTAATTAAATTATAGTTTACAATAAGCCTTGGATCTCCTCCGTCCTTTTTGTTACGGAAAAATATGGGACTCGCTGTGGGACCTGATGAGGGCTTAATGAATCCGCGTTGCAGATTTTTATTCAGGAATCTTTTAAGTGCCTCTAGTTCTTGGTGGTTCATAGGGTATATCTTGGGTTTGGGAATTTTTGCTCCCTCTATCAATCTCAACTTGCAATCAAAGTCTCTGTGTGGGTGCAGTTTATCTGCTTTATGGTCTTCAAAAGCTTTCTGTAGGTCTCGGTAATCTAGTGGGATTTTCTGCAGTTCTTCAGGGCTCAATTCAAGTGCTGTGTTGGGAGATTTTATTTCAGGTACTTGATTGTTGTCATTGGTATGCTTGAGTAAGCCCTGGGTCCAGTCAATTTGGGGATTGTGCTTTTTCAGCCAGTCATACCCAAGAACCACTTGGAACCCAATTTTGTTAGGCACTAGGAAACTTAATCGCCCCTGTAAGTTTCCCACTTGAACAGGTATGGGTTTGGTCCTTCCTGTACAGGGCCCCCTGCCATGTGTGAGCCATCCATTTGTGATAAATTGATGGCTTTTTTAAGGGGTTCAAACTTTACTGCAAGTTCTTTGGCCACTGTGGCGGAGGAGGTGCTTGATTTTTCTTCAGTGGGTTTCTTTGATCCCTGGCATTCACTGGCGATGTGGCCTTTTCCCCACATTGGAAACAGGTTCCTTCTCGTAGGCATTTTTTCTTTTCCTTGCTGCTATAAGGAAGTGGTTTTTCGAGGTGCAGGAATTTGGTGTCTGCTTCCTTGGGCTTGTCTCTGCCGGGTGAGCTGGATGCTCTCCATGATGCTTTCCACTTCTCTGGCTAGTTTCATCTATCCCAAGAGGCTGGCAGGGTCTTCTTGTGTCAGGCAGCGAGCTAGTCTGGTGGAGTTTAATCCATCTCGGAAAAATTGCTTGAGGATGTCATCTTTCCATTCTGGTACTTTAGTGGCTAACTTTCTGAATTCAAGGGTGTATTCTCCGATGGTCCCTTTTCCTTGGCGCAGTTTTCTGAGTTGGTATCTGGCTTGTTCTTGGAAGAAGGGATCTTCAAACCTTTCTCTGAGGTGATGCATGAACAGCTGCAAGTCGGCTGTCTCCTCAACTTGTGAGTCAAACAGGCTGGTGACCCACTCTGCTGCTTCTCCTTTGAGGTGTTGGCTCAGGTATCTGACTCTGGAGGCATCATCTGGGAAACTGTTCCTGTAGTCAACCATGTAATTAGAGGCCATGTTGAGGAAGTATGTTAAGGTGGCTCCAACACCATTGTAAGTGGACTTCAATTCTCGAAAAGGTCTGGGGTCCACTTGTGGTGCCGGTATTCTGGGAGGTGTGGGTGCTGCGGCTGCTGGAGCAGCTGCTGCTGGAATCTGGGGTGGCACATGCCCAACCTGAGGCAGCAGAAGTCTCCAGTCATGGAGCTGAGCTCTCAGTTTGGAAATTTCCTCTCTTTGTTTTTCCACTTCTTCTTCCCTGGCAAGAAGTTGTTCCATCAAGCTGGCCTTGACAATCGAAGTATCCCATCTTGTAGCTCGGCAACGTTGGCACAGAGCAGTTTCTGGTCTTTCCCCCCAGGCCCAGGTTTGACCTTCACTCGGGGTGGTTGGAGGAATCGAAGGCCGGGTCTTGGGTCTGGCATCAGGAGGCCAGCTGGGGTCTGTCTCATCTCTTTTGGTGATTCCATTGTCTGGAGTTTCGACATCTCCACCAGATGCTCCTTCTTCTTGAGGCTCTTCCTCAATTTTTTGAAACATATTGTAATATTTTTACAGTTGAGTTCACTTACTCTGTCAGGAACTGAATTCACACACACAAATAGAACAGTGCATAAACACTATTTATTAGGAGCGTAATACATTGTGCAGGACTTCAGTGAGTGGACTGGAGGCAGTTAGCAAAACACAAAATATAAAAGACAAAGAGTTCATCTTCCCACCCGCAAGAGACCTTGAAGTCCCGGTGCAGCCTGGCTGTGCTTATCAGTGCATTCCTAGCTTTTTGTTTATCTAATGGTCTCTGGTTCCCATACCTTGTTACAAGCAAGCTACTATGTAACTCCTACTACATATCCCACTACTAAAATATAGAGGGCTACCTGACAATGCTGGAGAACTCTCTCACACTTTTCTGACTTGTAGCCATTGCCCTCCTGGATCCTTTCAAATCCTCAGTATGTTGGTGGAGCTTTATGCTTTGCCAGGATCTCAGTCAATGTTATTTTTCTAGTTTTTACAAATGCTCAACCCCTCCACAACCCTCCAATATAAGGTTTTTGGTTGGCTGGTTGGTATATTGGGTGGTTTCTTGGAATGAATAGATATTGTTAAAAAACAAAAATCTTGGTTATATTTACTTCCTTGTACTGCTTGTCCTTGGAGAAACATGCCTCTACCTAGAAACTGACTGTGTTGGGGGAAAGGCTATGCCAGAACCTTCTTGTCTGATGCCTATCTTTTACTGAGCAGCAATTTTTGAGGACATGGAGTAGTATTCATTCCACTAAATGCCTACTTGCAGTCTGAAATACTCCAGTCAGAGAGAATTCAAAAAAGGTGACTGAAAGTATACTGGTATGCCCAAACTTTAAGTACTGATTCTCACAACACAAGCATACATTTGAAGTCATTGGGGACTACTCTCACCATCAACAGTAGCTCTTCCTACAGAGGATTAAAGTAGCTATTTAAATTAGTCCCAACTACAGTCACTTCTTTGGGACATCTGTTTTGTCATCCCACAATGCCTCACTCCTTTTGGTTTTATCTTTTTTTTTTAAAAAAATGTAAATTAAACCCCTTTCATCCAATACAGAACCTGTACTGGTAATGCTCTGCCTCATTAGGAAAGGCCTGCCTTCTCTCATTCCCCTGGTCCCAACATTGGCCTCATTTTCTTGCTGAGAGGAGCACACACAGCCCATGGGAGCCAACATGCAGAAGCACCTCTAGTTCCTGGTTTGTCCTACCATAACCCTCTCACTTGTTTGTTCTTGTTTCTTTTTCTTAGGGAGGACATCCAGTGTTGCAATTAGGCTTTTCTCCATTTGGTGCTGAAATCAGCATATGTGTGCAGAAAATCCATCTTAGACCATTTCTGCACTACAATTATAGTGCTATTATTCCACTTTCAACATCCTATGGAATCCTGGGGTTTGCAGTTTAAGGAGGGGCATTTAGAATTCTCAGCCAGAGAGCTCTTGGGCCTCAGTAAATTATAAACCCCAGAATTCCACAGGGGGTTGAAAGTGGAATAACAGCACTAAAACAGTGTAGTGTGGAAATGGCCTTAGTTTTCCCCTTTCTTAAGTGTCCTTCATTTCAGTGAGGGGAGAGAGCAGAAGGGAGTAAATTTCACTGAAGTCAGTGGGGCTTACTTTTGAGTAGGAACTAGCTTGCTAGCTTGTGCTTCAAGTAGCATTCAAAAATGAGAGAGAGTAACAAAGAACCCCCCCACACACACACAAAAAGGTGGCATTTCTTTTTGCAGTTCTTCCCCAAGGTGGCTGAAAGTCCCTTCCCCACTTGCCATTCACACCAAGATTGAGGCCCTTTTCGCATGGTATTTGTCATGTGAAAGGGCTCCTGGAGTGTCGTGCAACTGCAAGGAGCGGTCCACACGACACACTCACAATCACACAATGCTCCAGGGGCTGGCAGGTGCCGATCGCGCACTATTTCATTTTCGGCTTTGAGCATGGTTGCACATTGCTCCGGGGCCCCGTGCGCACTTGCCGTGCTTGTGGAGCACTGGAGCCATGGCGCTTGCGCTTCCTGCCCCAGCGCAGCCGGGGAAAATCCCAGGCTGCACTGCAGAAGGAAGAGGAGGGGCTCTCGCACTACCTGCTCATGAGCAAGCAGCAGCTGCAGAGCTGAAGCAACGGGGACACAAGAGCCTCTTGCAAGAGGCTGCTCGCGCGATCCCCACACCCCAGCTCCACCAAAAGGTGAATTGAGGAAAGGACATGAGACTGGAAGTGCCATAGTATTCGCCTTTGCTTGGGAGTAAGTTCCCATTGAAGGCATGGGGGTTTACTACTGACTAGACCTGTCCTGGATTGTACTGTACAAAGCTTCAAAAGGCTAGATGTCCTTGGAAAATAAGCACTCAAAGGTGAAATGGAGGAGGCAAAGTTTTTATTCTAGTAAGAAGGATTACATTAGGTTAGTAAGGCATTGTATCGCTTGGATATCATGACAACTTGGATGGGAAATCATGGGCAATATAGATGTGCAGGGTCATCAAATGGGATTACTCACACTCCTAATCAATCCTTCTTTAAGACAACTGAAAGCGTATGCAGTTCTAAAGATGATCACTGCAGAAACAAAGGCCATTTCTGCACTAAACCATTATAGTGCTATTATCCCACTTGTAACATCCTATGGAATCTTGGGGTTTGTAGTTTAGAGAGGGGCCTCAAGGCCTCAAGGCCCCTTCCTAAACTGCACAACTCAAGGCCCCTCCCTAAACTGCAAACTCCAGGATTCCATTAGATGTTGAAAGAGGAATAATAGCACTATAACGGTCTAGTGTAGAAATGGCCTTTCATTTATGATAGCTAATGTGAATTGCTGTACTGATTTAAAATGAAACACTAAAGTACAATTTCATTTTTTTTTAAAGGAAGCATTTATAACCAAGAGAAAATGTATTGCTTTAGTGAGACCATAGTGTAAGCTTGAATCCTGTCACTTCACATCCCCAGTGATCACACCATTTTCCTTTCTGTAAAGTGTCTCATTTAGATTAGATACTAGCTATTCAATCTTGTAAATGCCTCCTATATTCTCAACAACTTTTTCCTGCAGATCACTATACCAAATCTTTGTTGTCTTGCTTAGCATAAGCCTCCTCTATTGCAGATATCCTCATTGAGCTGTAACTCAAATTTCAGGTGCCTTCCCCAATGTACATTACAATAGAACAAAGGCAGGTGGCATTAACAGTAAAGCTTGCTGTCATTGCAAAGCAGAAGTTGCCAAGGAAGAAAAGAGCAGAGGGGACGTATAACCTAGGAAGCAATTCATTTGCAAAGAATAAGAGGGAGTGTCAGTGGCTTATCTAAACCAAGATTATCCTAATCCAGATTTCTACATTATATGAATCATTTGTACTTTTAAATAATACATATTAGGGTTCATGCATCAGAGGCTTTGCTTGAACAGAAAGCATGTCTACTCACAAATGTCAGGGAACTTGATTTTCATCAGGCCCCTACCTCCTGCACTGTCTCCCCATACCATAATGTCTGCAGATTTCTAAAGCATCTCTGAGAGGGGAGGATAGGTGATTTAAGTGGGTCACTGAAGGACAACTTTGAATCCATCCATGTTCTTTTGTGGGAACACTAACAGTCCTTTTGCAGCTTCCCTAGGACTGGATTAATCACAGATACAGTCTGTATCTGCTTACTTCCACTACATAAATGGAAACAGTCTACTTTTTTTTGGCTATTTCCACACTACACTGTTATAGTGCTATTATTCCACTTTCAAATCCTATGGAATCCTGGGGTTTGCAGTTTAGGGAGTAGCCTTTAGAATTCTCATTCAGAGAGATCTTTGGCCTCAGTAAACTAAAAACCCCAGAATTGCACAAGATGTTGAAAGTGGAATAATAGCACTGTAATAGTGAAGCGTGGAAATGTCCAACATATGCTTGTTTGCTTTTTGTGGCTATTTTAACGCCACTTCCTTTTTACCTACTGCCAGATATAGTGTTAGTCATGAATGCTGGCAGGGTTAGTCCCACCATGCAGGAGGGTGAAATGATCTAGATCTGAATTGGTTCATAAAGATGGAGAAATATAGAGGCAGGAATTAAATAGTGCAGCAATGCACTTTAAAATGTTAGCCCTAGTATTTGTCCTAGTACATGTCAAAAGCTAATGGAGTATAGTGGTTTAAGTGCTGGACTAGAACTTCAGAAGACCAGGTTCAAATCTTTGCTCAGCCATGGAAATCCCCTGGGTGACCTTGGGCAAGTCAAATTCTTTCAGCTTTAGAGGAAGGCAAACCTTCTCTGAGTAAATCTTGGCAAGAAAACCCAATAAGTTCTGCATAAGTGTTAACTTAAGACACATAACAACAAAGCATGCCTTTCTGTGTGGATGGGTACCATCTGGATTCTTGCTTCAGACAGCAAAGTATCTAAGGACAGTAGTTTCAGGCAGCTTTAGTAACTTTACAGATACACTAACCTAACTTTAACTAAAGAAATATATACAACCATCTCTCTCTATGAGGGTGGTCTTACCATCACACAGAGTGAAATCACTGCCTTGGGTAGCACATTTTGGAGATCATGAAAGCTTTCCTTGTATTTCCACAGGTCCTTACTGACATACAAGCAGTTTTCTGTTTGAATTAATCTGTTATGAATCTGACACAGGGGTCTGTTCAGTTCCCATGGCAATCCTGTTTAGAAGCACAATTAAGTTCTCAGTATGCTTATTTACCAATAGCCTAGTTTAAAGTTCAAGTCCCCAAATCAGAATACAATACTTTAAAATTCCTATGCTAACTTCAGAGCAGTTCCAGGCATTGTAGTTCCTACTACTAGCTTTTTAAAAAATCTTTCTAGGTTGCTTAGTATTTGCCAGAGGTAGGAAAAATTCCGTTTTTGCACCATAGCTCCTAGGATACCTCAGTCAGTGTTCTGGCTAGGGAGTCCTGCAAGCTGTGGTCCAAAAAATAACTTTCCCAGATGCTGTCATTTGCAACTATCTAATTATACTGCATGGCTTTCTGAGGTCTTGCCTGAAATCTCTGAATTCTTTGCTCCAGTTGGAATAGGGCAAAACAGGTGTGAAGGCCAAGAGATACTGTAGACTTACAGGTCATAAAGGTCATAATAGCCTCACTGACAACTGGACTAATACTCTTCAAAACTGTCAAAATGCATACACTTCAGCCTTTATGGGTCTGGGAAACAGAAAATCAACAGTTCAATCTCCCTTGAATGTTCAGCTGCATGGAAAACATCTGTCTAAAGTTTTTATCCCTTCCCATTTTGGGTCTGGATGTATGTGCAGCTGTACTAGGGTAATTCATTGCTGGCTGAATGAGAAGAATTCAAATTCAGTTCCACTGCCTCCTGTAGGCCCCAGAAGAGATTATATCTTAAATGCATCTGCACAGAGTTTTAGATTTCCCCCACCAACAGATGTAAGATTAAACTGTTGCTATTTACCAGTTTGCTTGAATGAGGGGAAAACCCTACATTGCTAAGATAGCACACCAATATTTAAAGACAGTGTTTCCACTGTTCTCACCCAATTTCATACATTTTAGAAACAGGCAGCTGATTTACATTTTTCAGTATTAGTGGCGGAAAAGTAACTCCCAAGACTGATATCATATGAACCAACTTTCAGCCAAGAAGGAATTTGCAACACTGAGCTATACATTCCAACAAATAGAAGTCTGTGATGAGAACGATATGCCAAAATTAACAGGCAATGCTTCCCTTACCCAACATTTTTAAACTGTATAGTTTGCTCTCTGTTTTATACACAACCTTATTGGTTTCCTTTAATGACTGAGTCTGCAAGGTTAAATCACACTTACCTGGAGTAAATATCATTGGGAGCTATATGGGCCTTCTAAACAGAAGGAGAGGTGCTATGAACAAACCCTAGAACTTTGATCAGTTTTAGGTGAAAGGAACTCATTAAAGCACTAGTAAATAAGTATTTTGAGGGGTGTGAGCAAAGAACACAATGGATTAGATTCAGCTCTGATGATTTTTACAGCAGATCACTGAAATCAATGGTTAATAATTGAAATAATTGAAATCCATGAATTAGCTTAAGTGTCTAAGTATGACTAAGTTTGGATCAAACCCATTATTTCTATTACTACCCACCAGGAACCAGTTCTGCAACATATGTGGATGCTTTGATAGAATAAACTTTTGCTGATTATGTATATAGATTAAACTTGTTCTGCAATGTAATATTTAGTCGTCGAGCCAGAGCAAGCCAAATCTTTTGTTCACAAAACCTGTTCCTAGTGGGAAAAGCTTTGTTAAGTCCAACTTGTCTTCCAGGAAGTTTAACACCTATCAGCGCTAATAGCCTTGTAATCAAGGTTTCTATTCATAAGTCATCTTGCCAGTTGGGCACTGACAGGAGGTATTCATATCAAGCAAGATATTTCTGGGACCACTTTAAACACACTTAATCCCATTTGGTGGAAACACACCTGACAGACTAGAATGGGCTTCTCTCCAAAATGACATGACTAATGAGGTTATTAGGACATTAAGAACTTATACTGATTTTAAGGAGGAGCAGAGGTTCTCTGCTTTTGTTCCTCTAGATGTTCTGGACTTTTAACAACTTCGAGGAGTCCCAACCAGCATGATCGGTGATCAGACAATCTGAGGGCTGAAGTCCAAAACCTCTACAAAACCAGTGTGCTAGAGCCAAGGCGTAAGATGTCACTTTTCCCTCCCTAACCATGTGATTGATTTTGCAAGTATAAAGGGAGACCTAAATAATGGAGTAGATGGCAGCCTGGACAACCCACTGTTCACTTTGTGATAAAAGCATGAAATTTGTCACTAAGACAGCTGTGCATATTGCAAAAAGATCTAGAAACCAGGAAATGGTTGATTCCTCTGGAAGCTGGGGTTCCCATTTTCCAAAGTGGCTCTCAGATGTAACTTCATCTTAACATCCCATGAAATGGCAGTTCATTTAGGATCACAGAAGGTTCAGGCATTGTGCTTGTTCCACGCTCTGACAGAATGTGACACTGTGTCAGGTTTTGTGAAACAGGAAAAGAAAATCAGCTGATCTATTTGGACTGCATTCTCAGAATTAACAGTAACATTAACAGACAGTATCCTTGGCACTAAGCATCATACCAGAAGGTGCTTTCTGCTGCACCAAAAGATTTCCATGACGGCAGGGCTCGAGTGTGGGAGATCATTTCCCCCATGCTGTCTTTCACATGACACTTCTACATTTGCAGTGTTTCAGAATGTGTTCTGAGTCAGACCAAAAGTTTCACTCTTGTCAAGTTTCACTGTTGTAAAGCCTATTTAATTCTATAGAGTGGAACACCTGAGATCAGAATATTTTTGGAGGTAAAACTCCATAGTTCAGGTAGCAAATGTGTTTGCTACGTATACACCTGTGCTTGCAGCAGATACTTAACAGGTAAATTGTGCTCATACACACATATCTATATGTGTATGTGTGTATGCACATACACACATGTGTCTTTAAATATCTGTGTATCTATACAAACATATACATCTTAGTTCATTCATGCTTCCCATACTAATGTTTAAAGAATATTTCAGACTCTGTCCCCATATGTGCAATGAACGTATTCATAGCACATAAATTATAGATATGTGCTTAATTTCACAGACTAGAAAATATGTGGTTTTCTTTTTTAAAAAAAATTATTAAAATAACCATTATGACATTTAAAACAAAATAAAGCCATCAAACATACAAGCACAATCATTCTTAACCTTTCACCATTATGACATACTTTGACTTCTTCCTGGAAACAAAGAACTCTTCCTATTGAAAAAGATCGGATTATGAAATTATTAGATATGGCCTATATGGACAAACTTACAATTTTATTAAGAGGAGAAAAACTTGAAAGATTTATAAACGAATGATATGCTGTTATCTTATATCTTAAGAACAGTTGAGGAGATATAATTATAACAACTATGTGGGTTTTAAGGAGAAATGTGTATTTATGTGTGTGCGTGTGTGTGTGTGTGTGGATATATATGCATATATGGTGGGGAGAAGGAGGTGTGGCTGATTTGTTTTCTTTGTTGGTCAGTACCTGCAGAGCTTTTGATCTCCTGCTTTCCACTAGAGGGAGTGCCGATAACTCTCAAACAGAAACTGAGGCTTTTTCCATTGATCCTTTGCCTCCAGCCACCCTCTCAGATTTGCTGCCTTGAAGTATAACACTAGATAAAAGTCACACCACATACACAGAAATACAAGAATTTGGTTTATACTGGATCAGACCATTGGACCCTCTAAACCTGTGCTGTCAACTCTGACTGGCAGAGGCTTGCCAGAATTCCAGGTACATTCTAGCCCAACTTGAAGATCTCTGGTAATCCCTAGGGGTCAGCCAATGAAGTATAGTGATTTGAGCATTGGACTATGACCCTGAAGACCAGGATTCAGTTCCCTGCTTGGCCATGGAAACCTATTGGGTTACGTTGGGTACATCACACATTCTCAACTCCTGGAAGACCTAGTGATGGGTTCACCTGAGGGCCACCCTAAATTGGAAATTATAGGAAGGTACACAACAACAACAACAACAGTCGTCATCCAAGTATTGTCAAGGCCCACCCCTACTTAGCTTCCAAAATCAGAGACAGTAAATGTATGCTTAGGGTTGTAAGGAAACTATAAGATAGTAAGGCTAGCATTTTTTTTTTACAGAGCAAGAGCATGATAACGTGATCCTTCACAAGTCAGCAAATCAACCTAGAACAGTGCTTAAAACACAGGAAATAATAAATAGAGATTTTTGAAATATATGCAGAAGGCAAACTAGGTAAATGAATATCCCAGAAGAGCTTTTCCCAGCTTGATGTCATCCAGATTAGTTGGATTACAACTCCCATCATCCACTCCAGTGCATCTGGAGTACACAAACTTTGGGAAGGTTGCCTATGAAAGCTTGAGAGTCATTAATATATTTAAATATAATGGTCTAAATCTAATTGCTAGTCCCAACTGAATAGACTCATTGAATCAGCAGGATTTATAAAACTGTTGATTTCACATGCAGCATTTGACTCAATGATTATATTGTATTTTGGAGTACCCTTTAAATTTAGGTCTAGGGTTTACTATCTAAGCTTTACATACAGAGTCCTTTCTGAAGTGTGTCTTGCTCCATGTTCCACTGGAAAAGAAGAGTTTGAAGAACGAGAAAATATGCTTTCCAGTATGAAAGAATGCATATTCTCCAACATTTCACATATTGAAACCAGGAGATTGTGGCCAAGCAATAACAGAACTGGTCAAGACTACAAAAATTATTGGCAAGGAAGAAGAAATGAAATAGGAAAGGCTGGCAGCAATTTGCTTTTGCCTGACGCTACAGGGAAGGACAAGACTCTGCTCCCTCCTTTCGTTTCCCCCACCCGACTGAGTTAACTAAGTGCAAAAGACTTATGCACTTACAACTGAGATTTCAGCAACTGAAGTAGGTTAAGAACAAAAGGGGAAAGTAAGAGGAGAGAAAGAAACTGGGACATTTTTAAAACTGCCCCAAAAGTGGGATGGCAGAGGAGTAATTGGTGCTGTCCCTGCCTAATCAGGACAGTTGGAAGATATGGGATAGCACACAGCCCTGAAAAAATAACAATATGAAATTATGAACAAATTACAATAAATTTAACTAGCATTTTCCCAAATCTTAGGTAATGTCTCAAGGATGTGAGGATTTGTGATAAGAATGATGATATGTCTGGAAATTGTTAGATGAGTTCCAGTAATTTTCATAATGGCAGGACCAGTGCTATCATTGGGCAGACTGAGGAAGTTATCTCAGGCAGCAAATGTCAGGCATAGCTTGGAAAAGTTACTTTTTGGACTACCATTCCCAGAACCTCCATTATGAGAATTGAAGTCTCAAAATGAATTTTTCCAAGCTCTGTTTTCAGATTGATGAAAAAGCAGCAATTTCATATGTATTCCCTTTGTTAGTATTGTACTTGCTGCATGATATAAAGAGAGACGACTTTGGGATTTGCCACTTCTTGTGCCTAAATAACTTGCCCAGCTTTTGGTACTAAGCACTTTGCCCTGGGATATGTAGGAGGTGCAATTTGCTGATGTACTTCAGGCAGATAAATGTCTTGGCTCAACCCCCTCCATAGATGAATTGAGAAGGGGAGTGGTCTCTGGCTGCCATTGGCTGAAAAGGTAGCCAAATCTTCACTGCAAACCTTTGCAGTTGGCAGGGAATGTGCTAACTAGGGAAGCAATCCACTTGTCCAAAATATTACACTTTCAGTACTCCAACAATGTAATGGTCCTACAATATACAGCATGTGAAGGAACTATGAGACTGTGTCACAGCTAATGAGAGACAGGGGCAGAATATCTACAATGCAGCAAGGCCTCTTAATCATAGCCTCTGCAGCATTACTGCAGTGTTGAGGGGAAAAGACTCCAAAGTAGAATTATTGATCCCAGTACCAGCAAAAGTTTCATTTAAAATGACTGAATAACAAATTGCTCTGTGGGTTGGCTCTGAAAATGGGAAGCAGACTGAAAAAACATTATAGCCTCAAGGAAACTCTTAGAAGATATTTCAGTGAAAATGCTGAACAAGGGGATGGGGTTTCAGTTTGTGTTAGTACCAAACAAATTAGAGAAATAAATAAGCATGATGGACTTACACACACACACACACACACACACACACACATATATATATGCCTAGCTAGCTATCACTATAATTCGTTGTAATATTTTTTTAAAAAGACTGATAGAAACAGTTAAAATCTCAATCAGAGAAGGGGAGTAAAGGCTAGTCTAGTTGTGGATGTACACATCAGACAACTCTAGTAAAGATGCTGATTTGGGTAACCAAAATTATTATTTATAGTCATCTAATAGAAAAAGGTGGAAACTTTATTGAAACAAGCCCACAGCCTTTCCTCTTTTATAGCTGATCAGAACTCAGCTCCCCGAGAAAGAGAGTAAATAAAACTAAATTAATTTCAGAGAAATCTAACGCATATCAGTAGTAAACATAGAAAACTGCCTTAGACCCAGGTGCCTTGTGGCTTGAATCCTATTGGTATTACCAGCGACAGACAACTGATTGATGCAATTGTAGAATGGTAAAGTGCTTATGTAAATCTCCTTTCTTAAATGAGTCACTCTAGTTTGGACCACCAACACGTACCCTCCAACATTTTACAGAGGAAAATCAGGGCATGTGTGGTCAAGCAACATCAGGGTGTGATCAAGACAGCAAACTTATTAATGGGGATGAACACACAAGATAGGAGAGGTTGCTGTAGTTTAATTTTGCCTGAAACTACTAGGAAAGAAAAGTTTTCTTCCCTCCTCTCTTCTTCCTTCTATTGAATGAATACAGTGTAAACCACTTTTGCACATTTAACTGTTTGCAACAATTGAAGTAAGCAGAAGACAAAGGAGGAAAGGGGAGGACGAGAGAGAATCATAGAATCAGAGTTGGAAGAGACCACAGGGGCCATCCAGTCCAACCCCCTGCCATGCAGGAGCACCCATCAAAGCACTCCCAACAGATGGCCATCCAGCCTCTGCTTTAAAAACCCCCAAAGAAGGCGACTCCACCACACTCTGAGGCAGCATATTCCACTGCTGAACAACTCTGACCATCCAGAAGTTCTTCCTGAGGTTTAGGTGGAATCTCCTTCCCTGCAGCTTGAATCCATTGCTCTTTGCCCTAGTCTTTGGAACAGCAAGAAACAAGCCCACTCCCTCGATATGACATTCCTTCAAATATTTAAACATTAAACACAAATATGGCTATCATGCCCCCTCTTAATCTTCTCTTCTGCAGACTAAACATACCCAGCTCCCTAAACCACTCCTCATAGGGCATGGCTTCCAGACCCTTCACCATTTTGGTTGCCCTCCTCGGGACACGCTCCAGTTTGTCGATATCCTTCTTGAACTGAGGTGGCCAGAACTGGACACAGTATTCCAAATGAAGTCTAACCAATGCAGAAACCAGGGCATTTTAAAAGAAGCTGAGAGAGTGGGATCACAGAGGTTTAATCAGGATTGTCCCTGCCAAATCAGGCCAGTTTAAGGGCATGACAACATAATGCAGGCCTGTTAATCTGTTTAGCTCAGGAGTGACTATTCTGAAAGCTGTTTAGTTCCAGGTCTTTCCCACCACCTGTCTGCCCTTCCTTCCTTCCTTCCCTCCCTCCCTCCCTCCCTCCCTCCGTTCCCTCCTTCCTTCCTTCCTTCCTTCCTTCCTTCCTTCCTTCCTTCCTTCCTTCCTTCCTCTGGAACTGGCAGACATTAAACCTCAGCCCCTGTATACAGAAATTATGACTTCTAGCAATGAGCTCAAGTAGCCAGGGTAGCCTGACTTTAGAGTGTATATATGACCAAACCAAAGAAATCATGTATCATCCAAACAAGGGAAAGAAGAGAACATCGCTTTGCACAAAATGTGATAAACATGCAGAGAAATAATTACTGGGATTTACACTGATAGCAGTACCGCTCACTGCATTGATCAGTTTGCAAGGGCAGCTTTGGCATCCTTGCTCTCTCTTTTACATTTTTAACTGATAGAATACGTTTCGTGTTTCTTCCTGATGGTTGTTATCTTTCAGAGGTAGGGAACAGAATCTTAGTGCAAAACTAAGCCCAATAATTCATACAAAAACTACTGTACAACAGAAGATAACTTTTCTAGCAGGACAATAAGAAAACAAGATCTTCCTTCCCACAAGTATAATTTTCCACTGTAATGAAATTTTGACTGAAAAAAAAAAAAAAAAAAAAAAAAATCTCTTTCAGAATTAGAAATCTGGGAACATTCCCACATTTTTTGAATGGAAACTTAAATGATTGGAGTGAGGGCAATTCTTTGGACTTGCCTGCTGTGAATCCATCATGGAAAAAAAAGTTTTCTGAACACTGTAGGCATGTCAAGTTTTCTTCCTGATTCAGAACAAAAAATGTAATTCAGGTCAGAGGTTTGGAATTTCCTGTGGGATGGGAAACCTGATTCCTGACCAGTTCTAAAAGGTTGCAATAAAGAAGACAAGGATCACTTGTTCTTCTTGACCACTCTGGTTAAAACGAGAAGCAATGGATTTAAATTGCAGGAAGAAAAACTTGCTTATGGGAGACATTACAGCAAACAAGCTGAAAAAGAGATTATGTGAAAACCTGGTCTGTGTCACTAATGTCGGAAGAATCCCTTTTATGCATTTTTTAAAGACATAGCTCATAAATTCAAATGGAGTGTGTCCCGTTCATCTGTATGAAAAGGGGTGCCAGCAGTCCCTCTCTGTAAAAACAAACAAACCTGAAGCCAATCTGGGATTGTTGAAGAGGCTTTGGAGGCATTTACACTACTGTGTCACAGAAGATCCTATGTGCAATCTGGGTCACATGCAATTTTACATTGACGTGCACATCTGGAGCCACACATGGCAGAGAGAGAGAGAGAAGAGAGAGAGCACAATGGAATATTCTATACAGTCATTGCTTCCGATTCATTGGGGTTAAGTGTACAGCACCCCTGTGTAGGTGGAAGAAGTGTGATTAAATCTAAGCCCTTCAAACCATATTCAAAGCACCAAAAAGTATGATCAGTGTATTCACCCACAGTGGAAGCCTTTGAGAGTTTGGGTTCCTTTGTGAGGCAGAAGTGGGTGGCTGGTGGGGCTTCATGCCACCTCCACTGTTGCCCTATGCCATTTTTAATAGAGACTTACAAGCCTCATTTGCAGTCTCATGAGGCTTGCAGTCCCTATTAAAAATGACACAGAGCAGCAGCAGAAGTGGCAGAAAATTATCCGTGAACAATCAAATCCACAAAAGTGAAACCCACAAATGTGGAGGGCCAACCGTATAATCTCTTCAGTTCCTTTTCAACTGTACCATAGAATCATAGAGTTGGAAGGTGGCCTATGGGCCATCAGGTCCAACTCTCTGCTCAGTGCAGGTTCTTCAGCTAGAGCATCCTGTTAACTGAGCTGCGCAGACCCAATTTGATATGGTTTAATTGGCAAAATATATTAATTGGTAGATACATTTAATTGGCATAAAACATAAATTATATACACTATGACTGTAAGTGCCATGTGGAAAAGGGAAAAGGCTTAATGTGACCCAGGTTGTAGGTTCACAGAGAATTAGCCAGAAAGGCTAATTGCTTGATGACTCTGAGCTGCTCCTCTTACTGATAACAATAGTCTAGTTTGAAAGCAGACTGAGACCCCTGCTGTGTACATTTCCTATGGAAACATCTTATCCTGTCCTCAAACACAGTCATCAAAGCCATAAAACCAGCTATTAACTCTCTGAAATCTATTTGTTGCAAACTCCAAAACATAAGGAGCCTTGTTGGTTTTGACAGCGCTCGCTCATGAAAACGGGAAGATTCCCACCAAATCAATAATCTTATCTTTCCACCAAATCAAAATCTTATCTTCCCACTTGTGACTTCTTCCTGGTCCCCAATCACACAGGCATCAATGTTCTTTGTCACCTACATGCTAAAACCATCAACATGTTTCCTCCACACATTAACTCATTCTAGCCACTTTTGTCCTGCCTGGAAATGTCATCGCTTGTCCAAGCAGAGAGTCATTAACACCTCATGTCTCCAGGGCAGGTTTTTGGGTATAAAGAGACTTCAATTTTGGTTCATTCCAACTTCTGCTGTCCCTAGGTGAAAGCCCAAGCCATTTCATTCTTCTCTGCTTCTCTCCAGATGGTAATTATGCCCAATCCCTTCCTATCTCCACTATCCATTTTCTTCCCTTTCTTTTCAGTTAGCCTTCTGTGATTGCTTATGTGTGTGACTGTTTTGTATGTGTACATGTGTATCGTCCCCCAATATAGCACATTTAAATTGAACTATAAGTCTTCTGCTGACCTCTTTAGCAGTGTCCCCATAGAACGTTGGTGGAAAGATCCTGCATTTACCCCTCCTCTTGCAATATTCTTAATTTGAGTTAATTAATTCTCCATTTTTACATTTGATTGTGGGTTCTGATAGAGGACCTCATGGGGTCCTATGCTTTTTTGGGTAACAATCCTGAGCTGGTATCTGTCCAGCCTCTTTCTAAAGACATCCAGGGAAGGAGATCCCACCACATCTCTAGGCAATTGGTTCCATTGCCAAGCCACTCTAACTGTCAGTAAATTCCTTCTAACGTTCAATTGAAATGTATCCTCACGTAATTTAAAACCAGTAGACATAGTTCTACCCTCTGGGGCAGCAGAGAACAAGCCTGACACCTCTTTGTGGCAGCCTGTGAGTTCGAGCTTGTCATCCCTCAGTTTTCTCTTCACCAAGCTGAACATGCCTAGTTCCTTCAACCTCTCCTCAATTGTTATATTCCAACCATGGAAGTCATCCCATCAAGTATCATACCTATAAAGTCATATTTACCTTCCTGCACTAGAACTTCATGCTCATCATGTTTGTTTCTCAAACTCTGTGCATTGCTGTGTAGACATAAAAAGTGTTATTTGTTCTCATCTTTTATTCTATGCGAGTGTTACTGTGGCTTCCATTCTCTCCCTCAGCTTCACCTCTAGAAATCACATCCTTGTGTTTAGAGCTTGCATTTGGACAGATGTTTAAGCTATCATCTTCAACTTCCAAAGGATTTAGTTTAAAGCTCTCTTGATCAGATTGCCATGCTTTTGCCAAAGGTATTCTTTCCAGTCTTTGTGAGGTGTAGCGCTTTTGTAGCCAGTATTCCTTCATCTAAGTGAAGACCATTGTCCCAAAAACCAAACGTCACCATTTACTGATTCACTTCTACTATTTTCCTGTCCCTGTGTGGTCCTCTAACTTCACTGGTAGATCACCAGCCCCTTTCTTTTCTTCTTGCTGAAGTTGGTGGTTAGGTTGGCTTCTTCCTTGGCATGAAGTGTCTCTTGCTGCTGATCTCTTGTTTGCATTATCCTCAGGAAGATGTAGGAAGTGATTGCTTAGTTGGAGCAGTTCCAAATCCCTTGTGCATGGTCTACTCCTGATGAGGACTGTCCTCTAGAGTGCTTGCTCAGTGTTACAGCCTCTTCGTTTTCACTTCCTGTTGATTCTGTAGGATCAATTCTCTCTCTGTTCTATCCAGGATGTCCTTGTGTTCTTTAATGCATTGAAGAGTCTCAACATGTAATTGCAGTACATTGACCTTCTCTTCCAAGAGAGCCAGCAGTTTGCATTTGCTGCAAGTGTAATCAGTGAAATTTTCTGGCAAGAAGACAAACATTGCAGACACAGAGTTGCAGACAATGATAGATCCTTCTGTCTCCAATCCTGCAGTTATTTTTTTCACCCCTTTCAGACTGTAATAACTCTTACTAATATGACTGCACACTCCGCAAGGCACATGCCACTGGCCCTCAGGGACTAAACTCCAAAGACAGAGGCAGCAGTCATATGGAGATAGTAGCTGTCAGCTCCACTTCCAAGCAAGTCAGTGACTCAGCTGAAGACCTGTCACCTTAGAGAGGACCTTGCCAAACAGCGTGTTGCGGCACATTAGTATGTCAGCTGCAGTGCATAGGTGTGTCGCACAAATGTAAGGGGTAGAGGGGTTGCCTCTCCCACTGCCATGGCAGGCCAGGCTTGGGTGAAGGGGCTGCCTCTCCTGCCCCCGCTGCCACTCCCCCGAGCTGAGGAATATGCTGGCAAGGGCAGCAGCAGTGGGCCAGGCCTGGGAAGGGGGGCTGCCTCTCTCACTGCTGCCACCCCAGGCTGAGAAAGAGCCTGGCAAGAGCAGTGTAGGTAGCCCCTCCACCTACTGAATTACTTACTGAAATTACTGTGTCGCAAAATGATGCACGTCTAAAAAGTGTGTCACCAACATGAAAAGTTTGGAAAGCTCTGCCTTAGAGCATGAGCTCAGGGAGACCATATGGTCAAAAACAAAAGCCCCCACATAAGCCTCAAAAAGACAGGCAAAGAATCAAGGATGACACTGCAAAACAGTTCACCTTCTGCTCTCTCCTCAGAGGCTGAGCTCCAAAGACTGATACAGCACTTATACAGAGTTAGTGGCTGTTAGTTCTGCCCCCAAGCAAGTCAGTAGCTCAGCAGAAGCCCCCTTAGACCATGTCCTCAGGGAGAATACATGGCCAGAAACAAACAGGAACCCCTACACAAGCCTTCAAAAATCAAAACCAGAGGCAAAGACTCAAGGATGACCATCCTCCAAAACAGCTCAGAACCTCCTCAGAACGTTCTCCACGTAATTTTTCCATGCAGAACCATCAACACATTGTAAGGCCCAGCTTTGGGGGTCCCCAATATCAGTATGGTTTGGGTGGGCACCACACCTAATTGGAATCATATGTAATTGGCAACACATTTTATTGGCTCTGATATCAAATTCAAGCCTGAAAGGTGACAGAGAGGTCAAACTGAGCGAGGGAAAGAATTTAACTGTAAACGTGAGAAGCATAGGTCAAATGCAAAATTCCTCTAGGTAAGACTGAGTCATTTGTCAGGCAAATACACACCATTCCTGTGGATAATAGGCTTAAATAGAAGCTGGAATTTTCCAGGGTATCCAACTGTGAGGAGCCCACCAGGACACTGATTGACAGATATCCATCCCTTGTACACCTGGATTCTTTTGTCTGTCCTCACAGCACCCACAATAGACAGCTATTATAACATTCATCATGTCTTTGTCAATCAAAGCACTAAGCCCATCAACAGGTGAAAGACCCACTGTCCACAACAGGTGCCCTTTGTCTTGCATCTGGAACCTTCACTGCCACAAGCCATTTTCAGGGTACAAATACGCCTGCTTTGAGGAGGCCCAGTGCAGTCTCTTGAAGATCTACCCGTCACTCTGTCCGTCTGGCTCCTGAATGAGAACTGCCCTTAGGTCCTACCTAAGCCAAAATACATTTCTGCTCTTCACTACTCTTCTGGACTGGTAATTATAAATCCCCCCAAATCCCTCAGCCATTCTATAATTTTTCCTCCTTTTCTCTTTCAGCTAGCTCTTGTGTGAATGTGTGATTGTGTGTATCTGGTGTGCATGCGTGTGTGAATTCCCCTCAATAATATCATTTTATTAGACAATTTTGCTTGGTTTTTGACTTGGCCTGACCCCATAAAAATTGGGTTTAAAGACCTTGCTAGGTTACCCTGCCTGTTGTAGTGCTACAGCTTGTGCTCTGGCTAATTCCCATTCCCCAGTATTTGGAGCACATTGAGGTGTCCTTCACAGGACCCCAGAAATCAGGGTAACAACATTAATCCAGAAATTCCAAAACTTCTCAGCCCTTTTGCTACCAGGTATTTTTGGTGAAATGGTAAGGATGACCACATATGTAACTGTGCTCCAAAGCTGTGCTGTTTCTTTCACCTTCACCATCATTATCATCATGCATGTCACAACTGATGGACTGGAACTTACCAGGTCCAGGTTCAAATTCTCTCTCAGCCTGACCTCCTTTACAAAGTTTTTGTCAGGGTAAAGTGCAGAGAATACTGACTTGAGTTCATAGGCAGAAAGACAGGAAAATTATATTAAATCACCAACTAACTACTTGTAGAGCAATTTAACACCCTATGTAACCAAAGCTCTAAAGCATGTATATGGGGATTCCATAAATACAAGCATCTTGCCACAGTGGAATTATGCTTAACACAGCAACAACAATTGTGAGGAGGAGGAGTGGAAGGAGTGCCAGGATATGGAGGGTCAAAGGCCACGGATAGCCTGTCCCAAGTTGGGTAGACTTTAGGCTTGCTGCTTGAAGGATCTCCCTTGTTTTTCCCCGCTAGAACCCTGAGTTCCACCAACTAAAGCCAGGAAAAGCTCAGGAGGATGGACACGTAAAATGACAGAACAAGGGGCTTTTGAGTACAGGTTGAGCCTGGGAGTCTGTTTTCAGAACAAGAGTTTGTTTTCACATAGAGACCCACTTCTGTTCCTCCTCACCAAGCCTTCCTAATTTAAACTAATTTAAAAAAGAAAAAAAAGGAGGAGTTGTTGTTGTTGATACTATTAAACTGTGGAAAGTTAGAAAACTTTGGTGCTCTTCTGCAAATCATCTCAATCTACGTTCTGTTCATCCTTGTATTCCTATTCCTATTCAGAAGTAAATATGTGAATAAGGCATCTAACATTCAAGAAAAATATAGGTTTTGTTTGTTCCTTGGCTGGAGTAGCCTATACTACTGAGAAGGTGAAAAACAGTTTGGGGAGAAGCAGATTCAAAAGGACCAATAGCACTCCCTTTTCTAATTCAACTCCAGAACCAGCCTTCAGCTGAACAGTAGAACTGTAAATATTGCATCCAACTGGGGGTGGAAAGACCTATGGGATGTGGTGGGTTCAGATACTACCGCCAAACAGAGCGAGTGATGTATCATGTTGTATACACACCAACTCTGCCAGCCTGTCTCACCTGCCCTGGTTCTAGCATTGAGGGAGCTGGCAGATAAAAGCAAGAGTCTAGCAGAAGTATAGTTGCTGCCAAATGTGGCAATAGCAATGGGAGGGTTACCCCTTTGAGGGAGCTGCTTTAGAGGGGTGGACAAGGGCAAGGGGCAGTCTCTCTGTCCAGGAGAAATGCATTGGGCCTGCTTTATAATTTTAATGAGACTGCCACCCCATACACCTCATACAGAGAGCAAGGAAGGGAAGTAACCAGGAAGCAGTATTTTATATGTTTTTTAAAAATGTTTTTAATTGTTTAAAGGTTTTAATGTTTTTTTTAATTTTGTGGAAGTCACTTTGGGTCCCACTTTGGGAGAAAAGGCAGCATACACATTTGATAGATAGATAAATAAATAAATAAATGATTTTCTTCCCCTGAAACTCTTGGAGTGGGTGCACATGATCTGCTAGAACTGCCAACAAACAAACATTTAAAAGCTAGAAGTGTCCAGAGGTCAACTTTCAGCTTTGAAAAACTTAATTAATTAATACACTTGGCCCTCCATATCTGCAGATACTGTATTCATAGATTCAAACAATCATGGCTTGAAAATATTAAAAAAAACCCACAAAGTTTGATTTTGCTATTTTATATATTGGACACCATTCTACTACACCATTGTACGTAATAAGACTTGAGTGTCCAAGAATTTTTATATCCACAGGGGGATCCTGGAACCAAACCCTAGTGGATACTAAAGGTCCCACTGTATCACAGTGTCTGGCTAACCCAAGTTACCAGGATTCTAGGCTATCTTGTCTGTGACTATTTATCACATTTGCTGGTCCACATTTCCAGCTGCCATTATATGAAAAAGAAAATTTCTAGCCCTTTAGGAACTAAAATATGGGACAAAATACCTCAAATGCTCTGCGTGATATGAACCTGCTATTATGTCCCAGGGATTTATCACACCATCATTGCAAAAACACTATTGAATTGGGATTGGTAGCCACAGTGACTCCATCACTATGACTACTATCACCTCCCTGCTTCACTTTCACTCCCTTTCCCTCTAACTGTTGCCTCATAGTGGTGGCAGTTGCTTCACTTCTCCTGCCTGCCTGCTCATATGCAGCCACGGCTGCTTTACAGAGGGCTAGGTAGGCAGCAGCATAAGGCAAGGAGTGATGGGGAGGAACAGAACTTGGAAGGCACAGTGAATGGCTTCCTGTGCAAGGGAGGAAAGCACAGCACTAGTGCAAGCTAAGTTGAGGGAAAGAGAAGGAGAGGGGAAGGTGAAGCAGTGGAGTGCAACGGAGAAACAGTGGCACGAGGTGACACAAGAAACAGTGGCACAAGAAGGAAGGAAGGGAGAGCAGGAGGTGTAGCAATAGGGTGTGCAAGGAGCAAGAGAAGAAGGCATGGCTGTGGCACAAAACGAGCGGAAAGAAGGAGTGTAACAAGGTAGCAGCTGGTGAGAGAGGAGGAAGGTGAGACCACAGCAGTAGAAGGCTTCTAGGAGGAGAGGTGTGGTGCAATTCATCCTTCTTTGCACTCTACTGCTTGAGGTAGCCACCTCACTATGACTAGTAGACAAGATGACTCTGCATTTTATCTTGCATAGGCATCTGGGAACTCAGCTGAACTCACCTGAAGAAGAGGAAGAGCTGAGAAAAGGCAAAAGGAGAGGGTAAAGTGAGGTAGATGTTTGATGTGAATCTTCAGGGCCTTTCTGAACTACACTGTTATAATGTTATTATTCCACTTTTAACATCCCATGGAATCCTGAGACTTTGCACTTTAGGAAGTGGCATTCAGAATTCTCAGCCAGAGAATTCTTTGGCCTCAGTAAACTACAAACCCCAGAATTCACAGGATGTTGAATGAGGAATAATAGCACTATACCAGTGTAGGGCGGAAAGGCCCTTCTGTTTTGGAAAGCAGAGTTAAACAGTGATAGTCAAAAGATGACATCCTTTTAGAAGGAATAACAGCACATTTATTTGCCTTGGGAACATGTTATGGCTCCTTAAACTATGTCCTACTAAGTGAAATGGATCTTGCATCTTGGTAAATGTGCATATGAGAATTATATATGTGCATTTAATGTATCCTAAAGTAGGGAAAGAAAATAGTAGCTATTGGAGTGAGAGTATGAAAATGATTCTTATCAAGAAGAAGTGAAAGTAAAATGCATGGACAGAGAGGAAAATAGGTTTGCCATATCCTTACACAAAGGAATACCTTTCAAAGTTTACAGAGAGAACTGTGTTAGTCTGCCACAACAAAAACAACAGAGCCTTGTGGCACCTTAAACACTAACAAGTTTTATTTGACATAGGCATTTATGGCCTGAACCAGGTTCATTAGATACAGGGAGTGTTGCCTCATTTGGCAGATTACTGTACTCATGTTGGATGGGAGGATATAACCAGCTGGGAGAAAGGGAACTGAAATGCAGGAAGTACAAACATTGATCATTATCTGAACTGTGGTCATTAACACATTAACATGTGTTGCCAACAAAGGGAAGGATGTCATGGGGCTCAGAGAACAGCCGTTGAAGTTAAAGGGAGATAAGGAGTAAAGGGAGATAAGGAAACGGAAATAGGAGACAATTCCACTATCCTGGGGGTAGAGTTTACAATAGGTTGTTAGTCATCTCCAAACCATCTCCAATCCCAAAGAATCTGCATAGCCATGGTAGCAACCTTCCTGGGTTGAAAATATTGCTGCTTAATGCCAGGTCAGTGAATAGGAAAACATTTGCCATTCAGGCCTTGATCCTGGATGAACAGGCTGACTTGGCATATATTACAGAGAGCTGGTTGGGTGAGACTGGCAGGGTGGGGAATTAATCTCTCTCAGCTTTACACATCCGGATTTTCTGTGCAGCAGCAGATGAGACCTAGGGGCAGGTAGGTGGAGTTGCAGTGGTCTGTTGGGATAATATCCCCATCACCAGTCACCCCATCCTTCAGTCTGCAGAGTTTGAATATGTTTATTTAAACATGGATGGCTGGAACAGATTAGGGATTCCGTTGGTGTACTACCCACCCTGTTGCTCAACAATCTCCCTTCCTGAGCTAGCTGAGATGGTCCTGGGGGTGTTGGAGTCCATGCAGCTTGTGACGCTGGGGAACTTCAATATCCATACTGTCACAAACAGATCACTTTTTGGTCAAGTTTAGACTTGCTGGGACTCAGAGCTTCTGCATTAAGATGGTCCATTCCAGGAGGCTTAAGATGGATTCTTGATGGCTCTTGGGGAGTTTCCTGCTGCCTTGTTGAAGCCCTGGTTGATTTCTGGAATGGAGAAATGACCAGGGCAGTGGACATGATTGCTCCAAATCATCCCTTCTCATAGAGTTGAGCTTAATCAGTCCCCTGGATTTCCAAGGAGCTAGCAGCAGTGAAAGTGGAGATGTGGAGACTCGAACTACAGTGCCAGAAAAGTCGTCCCACTGAAAACAGGCTAACATCTATCTGAAGGCTTGTGGTGGGACAATAAAGGTAGCAAAAAGATTTTTCTGGCTAACACTATAGCATCCACACAGACTGCTTCAGCAGAGCTGTTTCAAGTGGTCAGAGATCTATTAAAATCTGGTCTAAAGGAGAATATTAGGAGAATGTAAGCCATTCAACAGCCCTCTGTGAAGAATTTGCGTACCATTTTGCAGATAAAAATCATTTGGATTCACTATGACTTAGACACCAGAGTTGATACAGTGTTACCCTGTTTACTGGGGGTCCCGTGAGGGACACCAAAATGTGCTCAACTATAGGTGGGGAAAATTAGCTCTGAGCACTGCTTTAGCGTTATGAGAGGCAGGGTAACTTAGCAGGATCTTTAACCCAATGTCTGTGGGGTCAGGCCAGTTAAGAGGCAAACCGTTTTAAAAGAATAAATGAGATCTTTATTAAAATACAGCCAAACAGTGAATGCAACTCACTCACGCAGATAACTATAGAAAATAATGGTGAGAGTGGGATAGAGGGATTTTTCAGAAGGATAGTTGGTTAGGGTGATACGAAACTTGTCCTGAAGTCCGGGAGAGTAGAGAGCGATGCTGGGGTTCGATGTGGCTCAGCATGTGGAGCTGAGGGGAGGCTCGCCAAGCAAAGCGGCAGCAAGGTGGTCTGGAACTCCGGAGCGATCCAAGGAGGGACACGGAATCAGGGGTTTACATAGGGAGAAGTGTGACTGCAGGCTATGCCGTACTTGGTGAGAACAATGGATTTCTGGTGCGAGACAAAGCCTCGGAAAGGTCACAATTTAGCATGATGGAATCAGAGCCGAATTAACAATGGTATAGCCAGTATGCAAATACGTGATGCTGGACAGTTGATAGTTCAGCTTAGTCAAGTTACCTGCTCAGGGCAGGGAGTCCTTTGTAGGTGGCATGCATACATAATAGGGTGTTTGCCGAGAGGTCTCCTGAAGCTGCGATCTGGCTATTTCTGGCTTGCCGGTATTGTTTAGGAATATTGCAGCAATCAGCTGCCAAGCCTAGTTTCGTGCTTGTCTGGGGGCCTCACAAATACGTGGTAGAGAAGGGTGGTAGAATAAGGCCGAATTATGATATCAAAATGATATCGGGTGCTATCTCCAAATAGGCCTAGACTGCAGTAACAACAGTTCCAGTGGATGTAATCTTAGTCTCTGCTTGTTCATTGTTGATGGATACTTCCAGAGAGCTGGGTATGTTTAGTCTGCAGAAGAGAAGGTTGAGAGGGGACATGATAGCCATGTATAAATATTTGAAGGGATGTCATGTCGAGGAGGGAGTGGGCTTGTTTTCTCCTGCTCTTGAGACCAGGACAAGGAGCAATGGATACAAGCTGCAGGAGGGGAGATTCCACCTGAACCTCAGGAAGAACTTCCTGACGGTCAGGGCTGTCCGGCAGTGGAATGTGGTGCCACGGAGTGTGGTGGAGTCTCCTTCATTGGAGGTTTTTAAGCGGAGGCTGGATGGCCACTTGTCGGGAGTGCTTTGAAGGTTTTCCTGCATGGCAGGGGGTTGGACTGGATAGCTCTTGTGGTCTCTTCCAACTCTACATTTCTATGATTCTATGATTCTACTTTTCAATTTGTGCAGCCCAAGGATGTGGACAGGATCTAAACATGAGAGGCGCTACCATGTGTACAAATCCTTGTCCTTCCTGGCTAACTAAACAGGCCAAAGGAGGACTGGCTGGGTGGATAAAGAACATGATTAATGCCTCTTTGCAACAAGATATGGTTCCAACATGCCTAAAGAAGGCTCTGGTAAGACCTCTTTTTTTTTTTTTAAACTTCCCTGGATCCTATCATACTCCAACATTCCATTTTGGGGCAAGGTACTAAAGTGTGAGGTGTGCTTGTCAACTCCAAGGGTCCTTGGATGAGGTGGATTATTTATATCCATTTCAATTTGGTTTTCAGGCCTGGTTATGGGATAGAAGTAGCTATGGTCAACTTACTGGATGTCCTATGCAGGGAACTGGACAGAGGCAGTGTGTCCTTGCTGGTTTGGCTGGACATCTCAGTAGCTTTTTGATACTATCAACCATGGTGTCTTTCTGAGTCAACTCTCTGGGATGGGGCTTGGAGGTACTGTTCTACACTGGCTCTTTTCTTTCCTGGAGGGGTGCTTTCAGAGGGTGGTGCTGGGTGATCCCTGCTTGATATTCAACATCTACATGAAACAGCTGGGAGAGGCTGTCCAGAGTTTTGGGGTCAGGTGTCATCAGTGTGCAGATGACACTTCCACCCAGTTCCAAGGAAGCTCTTTGTGCTAAACTGGTACCTAGCAGTAATGGAGTAGATGAGGGCAAATAAACTGAAGTTTAATATGAAAAAAACAGTGGTGCTCTTGGTCATTTAAAAGATATATTTGGAAACAGGAATTCAGCCCCTGGAGAACACAATTTTGCACTTTGGGGGTACTCCTGGATTCAGCTCTGAGCCTGAAGGCCCAGGTTTCAGCAGTGATCAGGAGGGCTTTTGCACAGTTAAAACTAGTGTGCCATCCATGGCTGTTCCTTGAAAAAACAGATCTAGCCCACAGTAACACATGCCTTAGTTACATCTCATTTGGATTATTGTAATGTGTTGCATGTGGGGGTACCTTTGAAAAGTGCTCAGAAACTTCAGTTGGCCCAAAGAACTGCAGCTAGGTTATTAACTGGGAGTGGCTACAGGGAGCGCATAAGTCTTTTGTGCAACTACTCCAAGGGTCCATTCCAGGCACAATTCAAAGCACTGGTTTTGACCTACAAAGCCCTAGACAGCTTCAGTCCAGGTTGTTTGAAGGATTGTATCTCTCTTTATGAGCCCATTAGAGCTCTAAGATCATGCAGTGGTTCTCAACCTGTGGGTCCTCAGATGTTTGTGGACTTCAGCTCCCAGAAGCCCCAGCCACTATGGTCAATGCTCAGGGCTTCTGGGAGCTGAAGTCTAAAAACATCTGGGGACCCACAGGTTGAGAACCACTGTCTCTTCTCTCTGTATCACCATCTTCTCAGGCTCGTTTGTTGAGAAGGATGAGGGCCTTCTTGATGGCCACTCCCAGGCCCTATTCACACCTTACCTGGTGCCGCTGGCATTGCGAGGGGATCACGCGAAAAGCCTCTTCCAAGAGGCACTTGTGTCCCCTCCGCTTCCCCTCTGCACCAGCTCTGTGCTGGCCAGAAGAAAGCGTGAGCGCTCCGCCCCTTCCTTCTGCAGTGCAGCTGGGTACTTTCCCAGGCTGTGCTGGGGGAGGAAGCACAATGGCCACATGTCTGGAGCCTCTGCATGCAAGGTAAGTGCATGTGGAGCCTGGGAGAGACGCGCAATTGCGCATGATTTTTGGCAATGAGCTGAAAATGATATACTACATGATCACCGCCTACTGGCCTCAGGAGCATCGCGTGATTGAAAGGATGTCATGTGAAATGGTCCTGGCAATTGCGCGAAGCTCCCAAGGCCATTTCACAACAGGACTGGCGTCCAAAAAGGGCTCCAGATTTTTGAACTCTCTCCCTTGAGAAGCCAGGATAAGCCTGTTCTTGCTCTCCTTTCATGAGTTAATCAAAACATTTTCATGCCAGCAGGCTTTTGCAGACTTACTAGGACTGGGCTTTTAAAGATGTGTGATGTTGTTTTTTAAGGTTTGCATATAGTCTTCTAATTAATTTTTAATATTTTAAATGTCAAATGTTTTAACTTTATAAATTGTTTGTTTTTAAATCTTTTATTTTTACTGTTATTAATACTTTTGTATAGTTTTTAACTTGTATTGTTTTAGCTGCCTTGAGTCCCATTATTAGGAGAAAGGCAGGGTAAAAAATGGATAAAACAACAACAGGTAGCACAGATATCCTAGCCCAGATAAGGTGAAAAACATGTATTGTGACAAAAAAAAATCAAACAGGACAAGGAAAAGTAAACTTTGATATTTTAGAGTCATAATAAAATATTTAATCTGTACTGTTGAGTGAAATCATACTCTTCCCTGAAATTACTGCTATTTAGCTTTATTTTCCTCTGCATTTTCTACCGTGAATCAGATGGCAATTTCACTTGCAGTATAGTTCTCATGCATCTGTGGGTCTTTTCTCATCAGTAAAGATTGATGACAAAAGATTACAGTGATCTAATAAAAATACCACTGGAAGCATCTGTGCATAACAAAGTGTTGTTGCTACCACATTAGAAATGCTTATGGTCATTTTATATTGCTCTTGTCTCCTCTATAAGATAGATGTTCAGACCAGTGGTGACTGTCCCAAGATCACCTGGTAAATTCCATAAATTACTAGGGCCTTGAACCTGAGTCTCCTTATTCCAAGTTCAGCATTCTCGTCATTACATTATACTGGTTTTCCAAGGTTAGGGCTTGTTATATAAATGGTATCAAGGCTGAAATATAGTGCAAGGATGCAGTAATTAATGCACTAAAGAGATGGAAATTAGTTACTTGGATTTAGGGAACATGAATATAGCAATGCTGGTCTCTCTGTCACTGCCAAATGGAAATCTCTAGTCTGTGGGCAGGTAACAGAACTTCCCCTGAAGATTGTAGTGGTCTGGGAAGCTGGAATAGTGGGAGTTGTTCCTTGACATAACATGGTGTCAAGCTGCACTTGACTGAAGAAAGGACCCAGGCCTTTCTTCAATCAAGGCAACAGTTTTCTCTTTAGATATTGTACCAGTTAAATAACCTAAAGACACCATATCCCATCTGATCTTGGAAGCTAAGCAGGGTCAGCCCTAGTTAGTACAGTTGGCCCTCCACATTTGCTAGGGCTAGGGTCACCCTTGCAAAAGTGGAAAAATATGGAAATATCAAAATGTGTGTGTGTGTCTGTGGGAAGGGGGCCGAGGCGTAGTGGGGAGAGTGGGCACTCAGGATCTGAACTGGGGGGGGGGTTAATTGGCTGGTGGCCCTATACTTGTTCTCTTTTGCCCACCTTCTTCCTTGGGTATGTGGGGGGCATCGGAAGAGGGTTTGTGTTACTGAGAAATCAGGCTGTGATTTGTCCTTAGCTAGGAAGGTGGTGGCTGGTGGAGGAGGGGAAGGCAGGGTTTTTAAAAGGCTGTGCAGCTTGACCGGGACCATCGAAAGAGAAGGTCCCAGTGGTAAAGAAGCATTTGAAGTGGGTGGGACAGGAGTTGGAGAAACTTGCAAATAATCAAATCTGTGAAAGTGAAACCCACAAATGTGGAGGGCCAACTGTAGTTAGATAGAAGACCAATGGAATACCAAGTGCTGTAGATTATATTTCAGAGGAGGGAAGTGGCAAAACCACCTCTGATTATTCCTTGCCTAAGAAAAGCCTATGAAATCCATGGGGTCACGATAAACTGACCAGAGATTTTCAGACACACATACACATTGTTCAGTTCCTAAACTCTTCAGCAACAGAAAAGAGACCCCTCAGATCAATCTACCGGTAACTTATTGACATTATCATACCTTTCCTACCAAATTGTGTTGGCAGGATTATTAAGTAGGTCATGGGTGCATCTTAAATTTTGAAGTACAGATGCCTGTCATAGTAATCCCCATGGTCAGCTCTTAAAGGAGAGTCCAAACATTCAGGAAAGCATTTGCAGCAGTTTTAATCTCCATGAGGAATATGCATTTTGTAAAATTAATGAATAGTTACTTGCCCACTCATGACCTAACCACCCTGAGATATCTCATATTACAACAGGGATAGTTCCTAATAATACACCCAATTATCCTGTTGCTGGGAAAATCTACCTCCCACTAGCCCATCCCACCAAACTCACAGCTACTGTAAGGATTGCACCTAAGTAGTTGTCAGATAAAATAAGGGGCAAGGCTTCTGTCCCTCTAATGATTGCTTGCCATGAAAATAATACCTAATTGAATTCCCTTTTTTGCACTACCATTAAAGGAGCAGGAGCCCTGTTTTTTGTTTTAGCTGGGAAAACGACATCTAAACTTAGAAGAGACATGGTGAGAGGAGGGTGTTGTCATTCCTGCTCATTAAACAGTTCCAGAGCTTCAACCCTGGGAACCCTGGCTCCACTCCATTGCTCGTGTGGGTTGCACTTCTAGGGAAATCTCTTGAAAATAGTCTGTTTTATAGCCAGTTAACTTTCAGGTGGTATATTTCAGTGAAAGTTAAGAAGGCCCATGAAAGCAACAATTACAGGCAGAGATGTATCTTTTTTCTCCCCCATATTCGGTAGATATATGGAAGTGATAACCAGAACCCTTTTCGCAACTTACCTTTTTGCGGAGCTGGGGTCCGGGGATCATGAGAGCAGCCTCTAGCAAGAGGCTCTCACATCCCAGTTCCTTCAGCTACGCAGCTGCTGCCTGCTTATGCAAGAGCCCCTCCTCTTCCTTCTGTAGTGCAGCCTGGGATTTTCCCAGGCTGCGCTGAGGCAGAAAGTGCAAGTGCTGTGGCTCTGGAGCTCCACATACACGGCAAGTGCACGCGGGGCCCTGGAGCAATGTGCAATTGCACACCATTTTCATCTCGCAGCCGAAAAATGAAATGGTGCGTGATTGGTGCCTGCCAGGCCCTGGAGCATCACGTGATTGTGAGTGCATTGTGTGGACTGCTCCTTGCAGTTGTGCGACGCTCCAGGGGCCCTTTTGCATGACAAATGCCGTGCGAAAAGGGCCCAGGTCTCCAGGTAGCAGGGAACAAAAAGACAAGATCACCACTGGAATCAGACTGAGATGAGGACTGAGTCAGAGGCTGTGAAGCATTTTGCGGCTGACCAAGCTTCTCTGGAACAGATGAAAGGAGAGCAGTGGACTTCCATGTGTATGTTGGAGTTTTGAGAAGTGAGCTTCCTCCTAACCTTAACCTGTATATTTGAAAATAAATGCAAATATTGCAAAGTATAAAAAAGTGTCAAGCAAAGCTGAGAAAATTTACCCTTATTGAATTATAGTTCACAGAATGCCCCAACCACTATGGATATTGGTCAAGCTAACTAGCAAGCCAAGGCACTGTGGTCCAAAAAAGCTCTGGCCTCCAGTGATTTCATCCCAACAGAAACCAAACCCAAGGAATGCATTATTAGTTTTCACCATTCTGAGAACTGGGGTTATGTCAGTAACAATTTTTTTCAAAACTGTTTTCTAATTCCAAACACTAGAAAGGACCTTTTGATATTGCAATCTGGGTGAATAGTTCACAAGAGGTAAAGACAGTGACCCAGTTCAGGGCAAACAGAGAGCTTGTTGAGACCTAGCTGCTACTGGCCCGTAGTTCAGACTAGGTCAGTTTGGCTTCCAAACTAGTATATGGAGCCTTATTATTTCAGTCTACACAAGGAGAAGAGGAACCAGGAAGGAACACTCAGTTCCAGACTTTAATTCCTGGAGGAGGAGAAACCTGCCTGTAAGGCACTGTACACCTGGCAGAATTTACCTCCTGTGTTTGATGAACTGTGTTGACCTTTACTAATGTTG
This sequence comes from Iguana delicatissima, assembly GCA_948472985.1. Classification (NCBI taxonomy): domain Eukaryota; kingdom Metazoa; phylum Chordata; class Lepidosauria; order Squamata; family Iguanidae; genus Iguana; species Iguana delicatissima. Next base: position 3,339 of record CAOKZL010001691.1, on the reverse strand, counting down.
GAAGTATTTCATTTGTGACAAGTTTGAACTACAAGAGACGAGTAAATTCTGTAAAAGCTGTGTAATATCTACATTTAATCTACCATTCAAATGTATACATGTCTCTCGAATTAAAACATATCTATCCTTAACATGATCAGGTAGGATTATGGTACAAGGACATATTTTATTTTGTATACATGCTTTAGGAATCCATGATTGGCTGAAACTTCAAATAGATATGGCAGGATCAGCCCAAATTTTGCTGAATATGGTGAAGATTAAAATGGCACCATCCTTCTGCATAAAGAAGTCAGTCAGTGTGAAAGCTAAATTGTTCTATCTATGGTGACCCTAAAGTAAACTTATCATGTGGTTTTCTTGGCAAGATTTAGTCAAGGGGGTTTACCTTTGCCTTATTCTGAGGCTGAGAGAGTGCGACTGGTTTCCAGGGTCATAGTCCAACACTCAAACCACTGCATAACACTGGTTCTTCCTCTTCGTATCCCACTTTTCCCCCAATTTGGGACTTGAAGTGACTTACAACAAATTGAAAAAACACATGCTTCAAATGAATATTCCGGTGTGGAACAACATTCTCTACCACACCTGAGGGCAGCACGCCATCTAGACTGGCACCTAGGGAACCCAGCTTTAGGAGTTTGTGTAACCATGTCTAGCTTTAAAGAGATTTCTTAAAATAAATAAATGTTTTCCATTCTTTTATATTACTAAGAATATCCAGAGTAGTTATTTTTGTTTTATAGTATGCAGTATTCTATTGCTATAAACACCAAATATGTCTACAACTTTGAAATAAGTGAAGCAATACATATTACTGTCTAACAAGATGACTTAAAATATTTAAGTCCAGATGTCACTGGGTCAATTGTAGGTCAGAAGTCTTTAACACAAATGTGACTGGATTTTTTTTTAAACTTCCACTGAGTGAATTGTGAGGTATTTTCTGACAGAATTTTAAAAAGATTTCAGAATTCTGCAGAATACCAGTGTATTCAGGAATAGGGTCAGGGTTCTAGTCCTCAGGTATAAAATAGACCTTTTGTTGAGACAACCACAGATTTTTTTAAAAAAATTGCAGTGTTACTGGCAATTTGCTAGCAACACAATTCAGCCTCTTTCTGCTGAATTTTCTCTTTGAAATCCAAAAGGGCCTACTAAAGGTTCAACCAGATTGCCTCAAAGTATCAAGAGTTTCCAGTTCATTGGTTTTGATTGCATCTGCATATTCACAGGTTGTAGCCTAGTCTTTTTTTGAAAACGTGCCAGGTTTCCCTCCCCTTTTCTCTGCCTAGTGTCCTCCCTGCTGATCATATGACACATTGAGTTTCATGCAACATTTCAGAAACTGATTCACACTGATTCACACCTATTCCCATTGACCCCCTTTTTAAAATTCAGGAGTTACAGTTGAAGTGCTAAAGTGCTTTAGCGATAACATACTAGCTAAGCATTAAGATCGTTTTGCGTTTGTGCCCATACCTCTTGATTCCTGACGAATCTGTATACTTGAAATGGCTGTTGTTGCTGTGTGCATTCAAGTCATTTCTGACTTATGGTGACCCTAAAGGAAACCTATCATGGGGTTTTCTTGGCAGACTTGGTTCAGAGGGGGTTTGCCCTTGCCTTCCTCTGAGGCTGGGTGAGTGTGACCTGACCAAGGTCGCTCAGTGGGTTTCCGTGACTGAGTAGGGATTCAAACCCTGGTCTCCCAGTGTTCTGGTCCAATGTTCAAACCACTATATCATGCTGGTTCCCTTTGGAAACCATTTGGAGAAGCAGTTGTGGCAGGACCCTGAAGAATCTCTCCAGCTGCCTGTTCTTAATGCACCCTGTGACCAGGAGAGCACTGCAGATGTCATTCCCTCGTACCCCAATCTGCAGCACCTTGGAAACCCTCCAATTGAGGTGCTACCAGGCTGAAATGGCATAGCCAATAATGAGCAACTCTAAGCATAGTAGTCCAATCACATCTGGAGGGCAGCACTTTGCCCAACCCTGTTTTAGGGTATATTTGAAATTAATTTGGGGAGGAGGGGTAGTTTTAAATGCATTTGGGAAAGCCTTTATTGCCTTCCAGGTCATATGTACATCAACACACTATTCATTATGCAGGTACAAGCAGTCATGTGCTATTTCCACACTAGATTGTTATAGCGCTATTATTCCACTTTCAACATTCGATGGAATCCTGAAGTTTGCAGTTTAGGGAGGGGCCTCAGAGGCCCCTCCCTAAACTGCAACCTCAGGATTCCATAGGATGTTGAAAGTGGAATAATAGCGCTATAACAGGCTAGTGCAGAAATAGCCATGGTCAGGGCCAAACTGAGTAACTTGTTTAAAATCCACATATGTGCAACTTGTGCATTTAAATCCCCTATCTCTCTGTGTGTAAAGATATGCAATGGATTTCATTATTTTCTTTTGAATGAATCCTTAATTTGAAAATGAAATAATATGGAACTTGCTAACAGAGAAGAGACATTCAGGCTCATGTTTCTTGACAATTTTAAAATTTGTCTGATTTTCATTTAAACATCTGCTGTAAATATGTTCAGAAACAGCAACAATAATGGAGGAATATTAATTTATTTTAAGAGCAACTTTTCCAGGTTATTTTTCCTTCTTTTTCAAAAGTTCAAGGTAGGAAGAATTTTTGGTTTCCTCAGACCCAAAAAAATAATAATAATGAAAATTGGGTTCACTAGTAAATGGACTGACAGTTAATATTTCAAAATATATTTTTTACAATTGAGCAATGAGCAACATTCATTTTCAGCAAGAAATGTCAGAGTTGCAAGAGTATAATATGTTTAAATTTGTGATTGCAATGAAGTGCTTAAGCACAATTTTTTTTTAACAAATATGGTATTTCAGTATATATATTCCTGTACATTTCTAGGTATTTCATTTCTACCATTCTTTACACACATGTGAAGACATTTTTTTCTTGCTGATCATAAAAATGTGCTGATCCTTCCAAACGTTTATGGATCCATTTAGGGTTTCAGTGAGAGTTCATGGAATAAGAGCTTTGCAATACAAGGTACGGAGTCGCATGTAATCCGATGCATCTGACAGGCGCTCAAACTTTTCCCATCTGTTAAGCAATTGGGATGCTATGGATTGCTGGGCTGCTCTTGCTAAATATAGTGCACATTCAATGTGATTCAATGGCGTTGCCATGCCAGGTTTTGACCCTGTCCATAGGAGTACCACAGCTGTGTCAGCAGGATCCAAATGAAAATGGTTCATGCTTGAGAAAACAACAGACAATGCCTTGGCTATTGTGTGCTGAGCATATGAGTTTTCTTTTACAATTAAGATAGGAATAGCTGC